>JAOEHY010028864.1:5070-23058 GCA_025447955.1 Psilopsiagon aurifrons | reverse complement strand
TGTCCCTGCCCATGGCAGGGGTGTTGGAACTAGATGATCTTAAGGTCCTTTCCAACCCTAACTAGTCTATGATTCTATGTTTCTGTGATTTTAGAAATTTGTCATTGTGCCTCTGCACTTTATTGTATTCAACAGACAAACTTACACCAAATGTTATTTTTTTATATCCAGTTAACATGATTTATTTTTTCAGCTGTTGGCCCTCTTGCCTGTATTTTTGTATTGTTCCACAGGACACAAGCAAACACTATGGACAGCTTTGGAAGAACACCACCAATGTGGAAACAAAACCTTACTGAAAACCACCTGAACGTTTTAGTCTGTTTCTGTGATTCCACTTTGAACTTTCAACAGTATTTTCTTGTACTTAATTTCCCTTTTTAATTTCACACATGGAAGATATTATTTGGCAGTTGAATATCCCCCCTGTAGTTTTGAATTCATACACTGGAGAGATGAAGAGATACACTCTCTCCTGCTTTGGATGCTTGGCTGGGAACACTTTACAATAGCAGGTTAGAAGGCAACAGCACATCAAACCTTAATGTAAGAATTATGGTCTCCAAATAAAACCAGAAATGTTTTTGCACAAGCTCTAAACTGTTTTCAAGTTTTCAACAAATCAATAAGGTCACATTTTGCTATTTGTGAAAAATACAGCAATTATCACTCCCATATGGGGTGTAAGATGACTCTTGCTCAAATACACCTTGTATAGACTGTCTCCATGATGAACTTCATTCTGCCTCTTCTACAGGACAGGAAGAATGTTTTTACCATGCTGCAACAGATCTCTCAAAGTCAGGATCTTTAAGCTGTTCAGTCTTGCATGAAACACTGAAATATTCATTTTGAATAAATAGAAAGCATTGAAAATGAGTCTATAGCTTTGGGGTTAGGGCACTCAGCTGGCAGGGGCAACACCTGAGTGCCAATACCTTTTCAAATTAATATTTAATATTTATACAAAATTGGACAGCTGCAGTAAGAGAGAGAGAAGTCCTGCCAAATGGGTTAGACCGTGTTCCAGAGACAATCTGAGGTAAATGATTCTAGGAAAAGCACTAGGCCTATGCAGCCAAATCCAGCAGCTGAAGGAATTTTTTTCAGTGAGGAAGCATGGTAAACCTAGCCCTGAAATGAGGTTTAAAAAAATGGTATTATAATGATGGTAACAATTACAATGTTGATTAAAGATTTTGGTTTAAATGCCATTTATATTCTTTCTGTCTTACATAAACTGTGCTAAACCTTTCTTTTTTTTACCATCAATCTGAATTTATATATGTAAACTGTCTGAAGGCATGAAAAACCTGAAAAAACAATTATTAAAGTTTTCATTTTATCTCTTTATCTACTCTTTCTTTTTACTATCACAATAATGAATAATACGTAAAAATAGACGGCTTAGCTTTTCCTCATTTTAATTATTGTTCATTTTATTATCTAATAAGAACCATAAGTCTCTTTTTCAAAAATAATGTTTCTTTTTCTACAAACTCCATGACATGTGACTTAGGCAAGGTAAGGTACTTTGTTTTTCTAAAATCAAACAAAATCACATTGAGCTTTTGACCAGCGCTTGAAACACTTTTGTACCACAGTCAATACTCTGACAAATAAAGGTCAGGTGTGTCAGGCACAAAATCATTTCAGTAAAATGAGGCGGCAGTTGCTGACAGCTTCAGTTATCTACATTTTTGCAGGTCCAAACCAGTTTTACCGCATTTTCAGCAGTGCCCTGAAGATTCAGAGGTTGCATGAGCTTCTCTGGCTGCAGAATCATTCACAGACGGAAATGGAAACAAGTCTGTACCCTAGAGCTTAGGACAGAGTTAAGAAATCCCATTCCTAAATAATTTACTTAATTTTTTCTTGAACCCATGGATACTTTTGATCTCTACAGCATCATGTTGCAAAGACAACGACTACAATGCGACTGAATTCACTGACTGGGATTTTGCTGGCATCTTTGTCTTTCATTGACCATGCTCTCTCAGCACAAAGTCTGCATGTAAGACAAATTGTTTTGAGAGAATATCTTTGTATAATAACCCTTCAGCAATTTTCATTCTCTTTTTTAACACTAAAATCAATATTAAACCTACTCACAAAGAAATTAAAATAATGAATAATTTCAAAATTCTCTCAACTGCCACACATATCTGAGGGAATAAATTGAAAAAATGAAAACTAGCTGAGACAAGCTTGGGAAAATGAAATACAAGTGAGTATAAAATGGCTTTCAACTAATTAAGGTAACGCATGAATTTATAGTACATATAATGGATAGCAGCATATACTTTACAGTTTACTGAGCCCTATTGATAAAACCATCAGCATTTTTCACCCGGACAAGATTTCATGTTTCTGTTATACAGCAAGCTAAACACACTCCATCTTCCTCTCTAAGATGCAGTCAGCCATATGTACAATTCTAAAGCTACATCTTTCCTTAAGTGCCAGCATGTACAATAGAGAACCTGTCCACTTGTTTGCTTTTCCATTTAAAGCAAGGCTCGTGTTTCAGTGACAAACATACTAGAAACAATCTGTCAGCTTTTGCAGTTTAACACACACTATGTACCCCTTACTATGCACAGATTGCAATCAATGCTTCAGGATCCAGGACATTTCAATACTATGAAAAACTATCAAGGAAAGCTATATCACATGAAGCTTTCTTATCTAAAATGGGTACTGAAATTACAAACCACTTTTTCATTTACAAGTCTTTTTCCTCCCCAGCCTCCATCACACACATTCATTCATCCACTCTCACAAACACCCTGTTTGGTTTAACTGATTTTCATATAGAATGAATAAAGCTGTGAAACTTTCTGCTATGAGCAGCCTAATGGAACCAGAGAAAGAACAAAGTCAGATTTGTGTAAGCACTCCAGCATGCCACTGTTTTTCTATTAAAAAAAAAAAAAAAAAAAAGAAAAAGAAAATTCTGAGATAAAGAATATACAAGTCAGAGGTGACAAAGAGATAAAACTTAGCTTGTATACAGAAAACAACTGCAGGAGGCTTCAGGATGGCTTCTCTGTATAGCTTCAGACAGAGACTACTGTTTTGCCATTGCCCAGTTTCTGACAATAGCTGATTCAGGAGCAGCCATTATGTTGAAGTGTTTTCTCAGCTATTTTCCACTGCATGAATTAACTGAGACTGCACTGAATAAAACCTGGGCACTAGTGGCCTTGAAAAAAAAAAAACATGAGACAAGAGAAAGATGTCTTCCAATAAAACATAAACCAAAATCAAAATTCAAGAAAATTTTGTAACTAATCTCAAATTAAACAGTCAGTCTGTTTCACAGTCTTAGAGCAATGGAGTTCTCTATCAAAAAGCAGAGGAAAAGGTTAGCTTTTTGGGGTACTCTGTTAATTATGTTGAAAAGGCAAGGAGTAAAAGTAACTGCATTACACTTCATTAAAAAGGATCCTCAAGCACTGGAAGATAGGATCTAAAATGCCTTCAAAGAAACCCCAAACATCTAGGCAGAATGGCCCATACAGTTCCAAAGCAGACTGAAACAAAAGCAGCACATGGAGCACATTACAGTCAAGACAACTAGTGTTATCAACCAAGAAGTTCCAGACTTGCAATTAGTTTCCAGTCATTTGCAAGTACAAACAAGAGAAATTGGTACCACCTGCTCAAATGAATCACTGACTGCAGCAACTATATGCTGCTGCAGCTTTAACAGTGGTATAAAAGTCTACACATTACCAAACCTCAGTTAACTCTGATTAGTGATCAAAAAGTCACAGACTTCAGATCATAAATAAAAGACAGAATATGCGAATACTACAATGCAAATACAATAATACCCTGGAGCCAATACAGTTTAAGGGGGGAGAGGGGGAAGGGTTAAAAATGTGACAAACCCTCAAGTTCCCCGATAAAAATTAGAATTTGCTTGAACCCTCCCAAAATAAAATGGCTAAGAGAAACATTGAAATTCCCCCAAAGGGGAAAAGGTTTATTATACAGAAGTGTTTTATGCTGCTGAGAATAGTACTATGCAAACAAAAGCAGCGAAGGTAAGAAAGCACAAACCACAGATACTCCCTGAGAAAGGACAATTTTACATGTTTCTTTTAAATTATTACCTTTAAGAAATTTCGGACCCAGGAGAAAAATCTATAAAATACTTGGGTGGTATTTTTGGATGGAAATATTGAAAGAACTGTTGTTTAGTGCTATTAATACTTTCATTAGAATTATAAAAAGTCAGATGTATGTAATTTATCAAATATTGAGAGAACTGTTGTTATGCTGATGCTCTTTGTTTGCACTGCTAAAAAGCAACTGTTGTTTCCTTGGTAAGAATAAGAAAAATGTACTTGACAAAACATTTCAAACCCCACGGCAGAGCAATGGATCATTTCCACCATTGTGGAAAATGAAGTTAGGTGTTCCATTAACACAGGCAAAGCAGCTACGCATCATCACTTTGAGTTCATGGTCAAAAGGAAACCTGTACTGTGGGAGGTGAGTAACATAACACATGACTACATCAACTGCTTAATTTAGCTTTGTGAAGGACTTCTTGGTAGCTTGAACAAGGACAGAAAAGGAAAGTAACTCACATGCTGAATTGCAAAGAGATAATAAGACAGAAAACACAGTAATTTAATGAAGAATAGTTATTATCACCACAAAAATAATAAAACTAAGACATATCACCACCAAGCTATGTCAAGTTAAATGAAAATTGTGAAAGTTGGAAACTGGAATGTTGATGTTTTTTCTTAAGCTATCTTCATGTATTCATTTCCCCAGTAGCTAACCCATTCTCATGTTGTGAAAATTTCTTGATAGTCAAGATTTTTAAAACTTTAGGTTTGAAACAAAAAATCTGTAATTACTAAACAGGGAGAGAAAAGCTGTTAATAGAGAGACTTTGCATTTGTTCTTACCAAGTGATTTCCCCTCATTGACTGCATTGTGAGATGTAATATTTTACCTGAAAAAAAACAACTAAATAAGCAATATTTTTTCCTCAGTAAGTGCTTATGGTGGCATCTCCAGTTTAACCACCAGAGACAAGAAAAGTAAGACTAGTGCTCAGTATTAACAGTGTTTTGTTTCCTTTTTAACCCCCTGATTCCAACTATGTGACAAGAGATGTGTGATGCATTACCCATGGTGTCTCTAAAATGTAGCTCATGAAGCCCAAGTAGCAAATACTACAGTTCCAGCTAAACAAAAGTCCAGTAACACAAAGCCAGCAATAGCATAATTAATAATACAAACCCAATAGGGAAATCTTGTAATGATAATCAACTGTTTTTCTGTCACAGAGATACATAACATTCTTTTTTTCCCTTGATCCCAAGGAAACGTGAATTATAACTTCACCCTACTTATCTCTTCCAATAGCTTTGAACACATTTCTCAATTGTAGCAAAACTTGACAAAGAGATATGGCCTCAGAAATATGTTCCCACAAATTTGTAACACTAAGCAGATGGAAAGAGGGGAGGGATTTTTATGTAATCTCATTACATTTCCCACTGACAGAAAAGCTTTAGAGTATATACGTGCTTTCTTAAAACACAGAGTATTTCCAGGAAAGAGAGCTGTCCTGGGCTCAGCAGTAGCAGTCATTTTGCTCTTTCTTAGTAGCTGTTGCAGCACTGTGTTTTTGATTTTTGGCCTGGGAACAGCGCTGATAACACTGATGTTTATAGTTACAGCTTAGAATGCTTGGTTTAATCAAGGATTTTCTGAGCCTCATGCTCTGCCAGGGAGGAGGGGAAGCCGGGAGGAAGCAGAAACAGGACGCCTGACCCAAACTGACCAAAGAGGTATTCCATACAGCAGTGTGTCATGCCCAGGATGTAAAAACTGGGGTCAGGAACCCGGAAGAGTTAGTTCGCGGCTTGGTCATTGGGTGTTGAGCAGTTGTATTCTCTTCCCTTGTATTTCGCTTGTCATTATTATTATTGGTGGTAGCAGCAGTGGTTTGTGTTATACCTTAGTTACTGGACTGTGCTTATCTCAACCCATGGGAGTTACTTTCTTAAAGTTTTCCTCCCCATCCTCCTGGGAGCTGGGGGAAAGAAAGAAGGGGGAGTGAGAGAGCGAAATGTGTGAGGGGCTTAAACCAGAACAGCGACTTGTGCCCCAACCAAAAAAAAATCAAAACACTAGAGACCAAACATGTAAGCAAACATAAAAATCATGCATATGCAGGCAAACAGCTTCCTAATTCTCATGCTTATGAAGTTGCTAGGAAGAAGAGGCAGCAATGGAGCCATCATGTTTATTTGTTATCTCCTACCTGACTTCGGAGATTTCCAGTTCCTAGCAAGTCTGATGACTTCAGTGATAGCGATAACACTGGTAGGTCACAAGTCATGATTCATTGGTGCTGTTCTGTAATATCACTATGGTGTTGCAGAACAGGATTCTTTTTTATTTCAGATTAGGTTTTTTTACAAGTCATGACTGTATTCTGATATTTTTTAAATGGTTTTTCTCAAACACCATAGGACATTAGCAGCAGATGACTATTTGCAGTGTTTACAGCACACTGGAAGAAGGCGTCAACTTTGCATACTTTTATCTTCCTTTTTCTGAGGTTACAGACTGACAGTGCTAGCCACATTTTCTGTGAAGCTATTCATACATATGCTATTTTTAAACAAACATGTAGGAGTCAATATGCCAACAGGAAGCATGAGGAGCAATGTATTTCAGATATACGCTGTTCAGCTGTGGAAAACTCGTGACTCTGGGGATTTCACAGCTGCCATTATCCGCCTACTGCAATTTATTAAAACAAAAGAAAATCACAAACCATTTCATTTCTAAATCAACATTAGACTATGGAAGGTTGGATGATGTGTATGCCAAAGCCAGCGCACAGGTGAATCTTCTCAAGATTGCACAAAGTTGGAGGGAACAAACTTTCCCAATAAACTTACTGTTTTCACTTCCAAGTGAGCTGCATCTGCTCCACTGTCTTTGACTTGCCCCAAGTGTACAAAGACACAAAATCACCTCTCCACCTTAGCTGAGCATTTCTCCATCTTTCTTGTTGACTGTAATTTCAAAACAGATTAACTGAAAATAACCAAAAACTTTTCCAAAACTGAAAGAGCAAACTGAAAGCTCCATTTAGAATAAGTACTGATATTCTCAAACATTTAAAATGTACAATACAGTTTTCATGCATAGCCAGATAGTATTATAAGTTACTATCTGGAATTTTCTATAACTTCTCCATGAAATCTAAACTTGCCACCAAAGTTTTAAAGGGAATGTATTTTAGTTTGCACATAAAGAGTAGAATGTTGCCAATAATTTGTTGATTAATAGGATTAAGCCTTTTCTACACAAGCTTGTTTCTAAATGTGAAGCTTTATCATTTACATTGGTACAACTCCCTGCAATAAAAGAATTCTTTTGCAGTGAGCTGAGATTTTTCATATGCCAAATAACCTAAAGCTAAACCATAACTGACATTCTTAACAGCATCTGCATGAAGAAAAACAGTACACAGATAGGAGTTCACATTCATACCATAGCTGATAGTTGTACTATTTTCTTCATAGACAAGATTAGAAGGAAGCACCTAGGATAGATGATTTTGAGGGATAGCTGATTTTCTCTAAAGAGATAAATGTGAATTTCTAAACAGAAAAATAATATAAAATGGGGGAAAATCAAGTGAAGAAGCCTGTAAAATTTGATCCTACTGAGTTAGACTAAAAAGTTTCAATATTCCTAATGACTTTCATACTGTACACAGGGACATTATTCCCACAGCCTTCTGAGCATCTTCCTGTCTCTGAATGTTGGGCCTCTGTTCAAATTTCAATTGTAACTTGGGCTCCAAAATGGTTGGGAAATAGTGTCCATGTTCTTTAAACATAATTTTATTTTCTCTTAAATGTTGTGTTGAATTCTGTTTCATCCTCAAATCATCTTTTAAGGAAAGCTTAAACTATGTTTCCATTCTTGTGTTGCCAGTCAGAAAGTAATTTAAAGTGACTGATTTCAGAATCAAAATGGTGAAAAAATGTCTCTTCACCTAAAGGTATAACGCTAATTTTGAGAGTTGCAAATACCAGAGCTGGAAAACTGTTAATAAAAAAGATATTTTGGGTACTGAAAAAAATCCTGCATTTCTTAAGGAATACCCTGATAGCTACTACTAATATGTCTATACTGAAGACCAGTTACAAAAGTATAATGAGATGTGCCAGCTAATTTTAAACCGCTTAATCTGGATGATATTTATAAATTCATTATGCAGCCTAGAGCTCAAGTATTCCTGCCCAAAAGCACCATATCTGGCCTTTGGTGAGGATCCCATTTGCAATACTGAGCATGAGGTATGGCTTACACCCTCTCAGGCTGAGCACCTTCTGCCCCTTCTGCTTATTGCAGATAACATCTACAGCATTAAAAAAGCTGTAGGACAGGAGTTCAACAGAATTCATAATCTCACTTTGAAATGCAGAATTCTGAGTGCCTAATATGTGGAAATCATACACAAAGAATGAAACACCCAGACTTACTTCGTTTCCAGTTTGACAGCTAATCTTCTTTCAATTCTGTCTAGATATCTTAACTCTATAAAGGTTTAGGTCTTTCTCTTTTAACATTCAAACTCCTGCATTCCATCCCACCTGCTCTCATCTGAAGGTTTTGCATACCAAAGATTCAGTAGGTCTCAGTCTTCAAACTGTCATAACTAAAGGCATGTATTTAAAAGATACTTTCACGAATGTTCTCAGTTGGGTAGTCTCTGCTCAGGATTAATGGTGTTTCAAAAGCAAGTGCAGCACTTCTGCCAGCGGAAGATAAATTTGCTCTCTATTTTGAGCTTCAGATAAATCTTAAACACAGCTGAAGGCATTCAAGTCACTACATGAGAGCACATATAGCACTTGCATAATATCTATCAGGAAATGGCTAGCAGAACCTCCTTAGGTAACAAGGGTGTATCTTCACAAAGTGAATGAGCACAGTTTGTTCAGACTTTTAGGCTTCTTTAGAAAAAAAGATATGTTTCAATTCCAGGACTAGTTATTTTCCTGTGTGAAGTCCTGGCAGCACACCATTTTCTTAGAAGCTGCAATTTGGAACAGTGGTTTTTTTCCACTAAGGAAAATCTCAAAGGCTTTAGAAATTTAGGGAAGATTACACATGTACTTAGAAATTCAAAAGATCGTTCCAACTGCCTGTACTACCTAAGTTTGATCCATTTGTTCTTAACTTTCAGAAAACCAAGTAGTCAGCATGGTTGTAGATTGTTTTGAAATCAGGTATCTCTTGCTGCTAGCTATGTTATGAGCCTTTTTCTTTTTCCTTTTTCCTGTTTTGTTAGAGAATTAATCTGTAATTAATTTCTATATAACCATGTGTTTTTTCTGAAACCATAGGTGTAAAATACATGTTTATTTGCTTTGCTAGGTATGTTTATTCCTAGATATTTTGAAAACACATATTTGCACAATTTTGTGTCCTCCCTTATAACCTGAATTCTGCCTACTGCTGCCTAAGCAAAACAACCCACATAAGAATCACTGGACTAGAGAGATCTTGAAGCCTGTACAGAAACAGGCCACAATGTGGATAATTTATGTGTAGGCAAGCCAGACAAATGATTATGGCAAATCTGGCCTTTGAAATTACACCAACTATCCAGATAGAAAATAGGGAGGCTAGGACTATAATAGTATATGGCATGTTATTTTGTCCTGTGAAAACATGTCAATTCTTACACAGTAAAGTTCATTTTGCCTGGATGTTGAATAAAATTTTTTATTTTGTCTAACTGATTGTAGCTACATTGCTACAGGAAAGTACTGTCCTCAAAAACATATCATCAAAATTAGTTATGAGTCCTATGCAAATGAATTATACTTTTAAATCCTTCCAGTAGCTTTCAGGCACTCTCTGAAAATATTTTGCAGACTATTCACTTCCTAGCTCCCCTGGTTGCCTCTGAGAACAGCATACATTTTGAGGAATAACATGGACTGGACAGCTGCAAATAAAAGAAATGAGCACTTGACAACACACGAGGAGGGCAAGATGACAGGCAACACGTTGAGTACTTTCCAACGAAAGTTTGTGTCTCTTTCATGAAGCTGAAGACCTGCTGCCTGGATTGCAGTCACAGACCAAGAACTCTCAAATTGCTGGAGACATTTCTGATAATACATATACATTTTTGTAGTAAAAATCTTTACATTTAAGTTGCTGTCCTGGTTATGAAGCATGTTGCAAGTTGAAATCTTCTACTGCTTCTGTGGAACACCTCTCAGGTGACAGGGATAGTTCCTGCACCACATCCTAGATGGACACAAAGCTTCCTACAGGTCTGCCTGCATTTGTAAGTTGCATCCCATTTTTCCTGTCCACACTAATGCTGTACACCCGACTATACTTGTTGGGTAGGTGCTCCAGCTTCTTGAAAAACAGCATTTCTTAGAGGGATGAAGAAACCTGTTTAGGATAATGAGCTAAATAAAAATTCTACGTGCCTTTTTCTTATTTAAAGCATACATCTCCCCATAAATACTTCAAACAGCTCCAGCTTACGGCAGAAACTTTCCTTCTTACAGCTATGGATACTCCTTCCATCCCCAGTCCTCTTTTTATGCATGTACTCTACCAGATAATGCCCTATAGAGATTTTCAAACTAGCTAAAATTATAGAGAAAAACTGGGGGGAACAAAAATCCAACCAAAACCCCACTGTCATACCAAGCTAAGCAGACCCATTAGCTTATACAACTAAGCTGCTTTTGGCACTGGAGCTGATCCATTTGCAAGGTAAAGGTACATAGGCTAGATGATTTATCTTCTGCTATATATGGAATCAAAAGCATTTTACTGCTTCTTTCCTGTTGATCAATTTTTAAAGGGTCAAATTAAAGCTTAATAAACCTCCAATTATGCCACTGTGTCATAATTTTTTTAAAAGACATTTCACATATTCCGCAGCAAACTGAAATCCTTCAGTTCTTCAGCACACATATAGCTCATTTCAAATATTTACAGAGGAACATGTCAGAAACCTAGTTCAAAGGAATTTTGACAAATCAGAAAAGTTTTCCTAAAATATAATCTCAAACATATGGTTCCTTCAGCTCATGCAATTTCTGAGCCCAGGCTGAAATTGATACCTAATGAAGAATGAACAGAAAAAGCTACAAGTTTAACATGAAAATGAAATACTGTATGAAAAGATCAAGTTTCATTTGCGTTAAGGAAGAAATTTGTCTTTAGCTCCTGTGGAAGTAGAACTGACTTCCGATTGGTGCCACATTTCACTGATGCAGAGCCTGATATTAGAGACACAGTGAGGAAGATACAATGTACCACAGAAAACAAGTTTTAAAATGTGCTTTCTGTTTCATATTCATTTTTAAGTCACCTTGGATACAAAACCAAGTAAGAGCCCTCAATAATTTGGAGCTAAAAAACCAGGCAAAGCTACCTGTGGTTTTAGAAGAAAGTTTTATCATATTTAAACTTATGCATAGTCTTTCATTACCTTTTTTTTCAGTCAGAAAAGTCAAGCCTCCTTAGCATTAGCTGTTATAGTACTACATTATCCAAATGCAAAAGTTTCCTCTTTATTCTGCCTTGCTTCTTTATGCCCAATTGTGCTCTCAACTCAACACACTGTGTCAGAACGCATACCAACATGTGCAAAAAAACGATCTTCTGGAAACAAAGTCCTCATATTTTCTTGCAGCACTAATCATTTCATATTTCATCTAGTCAGACCTGAAGTTGAGAACTGCACTGGATTAAAAATGTGTTCTGAATAAATGTTCAAAATGGTGGCTCCCTATAAGCACCACAGCCTACCACGAAGTAAACCCTTTTTCTGGTCCTAATTCAGAAAAGAGCCAAACCTTCACATAAGAATCTTCCCCAAATTGTGGTGCTTCACTTTATTCTGCCAAAGCAAAGACTCCGATGGTGTTACAGCAGCGCAACAGCTACTTTATAATAGATAATCATAAATAGTACCCTTCCTACCCTTCCTCTTCATTCCATCACCAGGTGCGCTCACACAAGTCTGCTTCTGAAACAAGCTTCTGGTTTTCACATTACTTATTTCATCATAGCAGTAGCCATGTTTGATAATTTCTGTGAAGAATGAATTAAATATATGTCTAGCAATTGGTATTTTCTGCTCCCAAAAGCCAGCATGGTAATGCAGCTACTTTTGTGAACTGTTTGAGTTACATGGATCCCTTCCCCTTAATCCTGGACTAAAGATGATGTAGGTGTTTAGTAAAAAGAAATTAAAAAGACTACACACAGAATGTATATTAAGCGGCCCAAATCACTTATCTGTTGCAAATAGCAACACTAGTAGCCATGTGCAGGTGAAAATATGTTATTAAAGAGTAAGTGGGTTTCAAAGCATACAGTATTTGTGCCAAGTTCCTGTTATATTATATATAGAAAATCAATAAATTTAGATCATCTCTATGTTAGTATATATTGCTATATCTTTCATTTTATAAAAGGTCTTGACCAGGAAAATTTGTGGCTAGTTTTATAACTATAAAACTCATAAAAAGTGCCTGACCTTTCTGGATAGCACAACAAGCTTTTAAGCTCTGCTAAATATAGCAATGCACAGTTCAAATTGTCAACCTAAGTTTAATTTTGCCATTTTTTTTTATGTCAGTTCATAGATATTTTTATGAAATTCAGGGATTCAAAGGCTCACATCAGGAAATACTGTTCAACTAAACTCAGCTTTAATAAAACAATACCATTTTTCAATTTTAGGATGCTCCTGCATAAAATTTCTTTGCAGGAACTAATTAGATTAAATCAAGTTCTAGAGAAGTAAATTACAAAATAATTTCTTAACTCTGATCATACTGTGTCCAGATGAGAAAATGTTGGTAAACAAGCTACAGTCTCAGTAAGAAAAATTATTTAACAATCTCATAGGTTTAAATGAAGATATAAAATACCTTGGAGATGAGAACCAGATGATACTGAAGTTGACTGAGTTGTTGGAGAAATACCAGTAATAGAGGTTAGAGAATCCACTTAACATCCACTGCAGATCTGACGCAGTACACTGTTTAACTGGAGAGTCTGATAGGATGAGAGGGAACTTTATCTGCTCTGACAGATTCCTTTATGTTTCTAGCAAGGAAGTAATTTTCCAGAGAGCAGCAGGCATACTATATTCCCAAAGAGAGTGTGGCATGCAGGTGAAAAAGTTTGGCAGATGCCTGCCAAAGCAGAGGTGGGTACAAGAGGCAAGTTCTAGGCAGCAGCACTAGTAGCCAAGGGGCTCTTGAACCAGAACTGCTGGGGACAGAACAGGGTAGTCACAATTACATTGGCTTTTACCCAGCCTTCTTTTTAGAACAACTTCAGAAGAACTTGAATTTGACAAAAGAAGTCATGCACCAGGGCCCCAAACCAGGAAATCAAGGGGACTCTTCCTAAAAAACTACACTCCAGCCCATCTACACAGATGAGAAATTAAGAGCAGTGTTCACACAGGACAAGAGATCAGGGCTTCTGATAAACACAGTGCTAAGTTTAAAAAGTCTTCCAGCTGCAAATGATTCTGTGGTCTCTAGTAACAGGTTTCAGAAGAAATGAAAACAAATCCACTAGGCTGGATGCTTAGAACACATATTCCGAATCTTGTTTGCAGTTCCTATGAAACCAAGACATACAACTGGAAAACTTTCCAGTTTCTCTACAGTTGAGAAGCCTGATCCTCCCTGAACACAAGATGGCTTTTTTTTCATAAAGCTTACTGCCAGAAAACAAAGTTCTTGGACTATGCCTAATCAGAGAACATTTATACTTTCACAAGTCCCACAGTCACAATATGGTTCTATCTGAATGATGGTAAAATTCACATACATAAGAAATAACTCAGAATTTCAACAGACTCATCTACTTAATACTCTGAGCCTAAATTGTTACAACGTTGATATACAATACAAATAAAAATCTCAAATACAGATCATAAAGTAACAGTAATAGATGACGGCAGAATTTTAAACACTCACAAGTCAACTCACTTCTAAAATATAAGACAGGCAGTCAGTCATGATTTCCCGGATATCACACAACACTATGTTACCAACAGCAAAAAAGCCTCAAAAAGTCACCTCTATAACTGTGATATGAACTCTGGTTTGTGTTGCCTTCTGTACCCTTTCCTCCCCACTGCTTTTTCAGGCATGTCAGGAGATCAGAGCACTTTAACCAGAGTAACCTGCAGCAGACATTAAAGAATTCTCCAAAGGGACATACTGAAAATATAATCCTAGAATGAAAGAGAGGAAAAATGATCAGAGATTCATACAGGTCAAGTACTTGGCCTAGATTTCTCCAACTGCATTTTTTTGCCTGTCCTTCTTGTTTTAACATGCTAGAAAGGCTGAGATAAGAAATATTTTTAAATGGCTACCTTTTTTTTCTACAGCTTTTATTACACACATTTGAGATGTTTATGGGAATCTTAACATGGAATGTCTTGACTTTAATAGCTTTTTGGCTTGGTAGTTCCCATTGGACTGACCATTCTGAGGAAGAGTATATTTGTTTTCTGATTTCCTTGCTTTACCAATAAAGCTGAAGCAGTGTGGGAAAGAGAGTCTGTAAGAACAAAGCATCCATTAAACTGCAGAACATACCTCTCTACAGGGGCCAGAAAAAACTCCTCTTTTTATAGACATTTAGACATTTGCTATTGATGGCATTTTCTTTTTCTTTTTTTTTAAAAAAAAAAAAAAAACAAAACAAAACACCTTCCTTTTACTGTCTTTGTATCTCTCCTTTTTTCCTCACTTGAGTGACATATTTGCAGTACAAACTCTGCACTATTCAGCTCCTCATTCACAGGTTGAATCCCTGAATCCCTGATCTTACTACCTCCTACCCCCCCAATGACATTATTCATCTCCACGCCAGTGATGACAGACTACCTCCCAGAAAAGACCCAGCAAGATCAGAGAAATCCTCAAGATAATATACCCATGATACTGTTTTCTCCATCCTAAACAAGTCCAGCTTGGGATGCCACAACTCACACCACTTCTGGGTATGATCTACCAATGGAAAACCAGTGAAATACACATTCACTATGAAGCTAACTTGTTTCTTTTTATATGGTCACATGTGGAAAAGAGGGAGGTGGTATTCTTCCATACAGGTAGTCTTCCATAACCGGAAAAATTCCATCATACCAGAAAAATGCTTCTGAAAATTGCAGCTATCAGTAGAGCTACCAGTTCCTCCTTTTTCAGCCTCCTGGCAAATAGGTTTTGGCTAGGGTCACATGTGTCATTGAGTGTTTTCTCCTTCCTGAAATACATCAAGTTCTCCTTAGTTACAATAAACATAGAAATTATACCTATAACAAAAGTAAAACTAGATACTGAAGCTTAGTAAGGCACAATTTGGCATAAATAATCTATTTTTGAGTCATCCACAGAAATAAAATACAGCAACTACCTACATTCAGCTTTAGCTTCAGATGAATTACACCAATACTAAATTTAATCAGATTCATTGTCTCTGTATTACTTTACCATACAAGTGGTATAAACCGCAGTATATGCTAGAATATGCCTCATCATAAAAGAATAGATTCCAGCTACTGAAACTTACATTTGCATTATTCCCAAAATTGCAGTCTATCAGAAAGACATTTGAAGCTAATTCAGAAAGAACTGATACTGCTTGAATGAATTTCCTCCTCCTACAAAGAGAAGATTGCCACAAGCAAAATTACCCTGAAAGTATATCAGACAATATTTCTAGTACTTACAGGTAGTATTAATGAGATTTACTGTAGATGAAATAGGTAAAATTGGGAATAGCAGGTTCACAAAGCACTGTATTCATGTGTTCCAGGAGATTTCAACAGAACAATCTCCAGAATACCATTATGCAAAAACTTTATTATTTTCAATTAGTTTAAGTTAACTCTACAGTAAGAATGCTCTCAAGAGCAAGGATTTGGATATGGAATGTAATTTTAGTTTTATATCAGTATTGTTATCTTTGAATTTTTGCTTAACGATGAGACAGAATTATTCAACAATTATATGCCCTCTTTTAAATACGTTTGCTTTTGTTTGAGGAAAAAAACCAAGCTGTCTAGTCATCGTAGCAATAGAAGACAATATCGTTGCAGTTTCCTGTCACTGTGAAGTATTATTGGCTATAAAGGTTAACTATTTCTCTGTCATCCCATAAATTGGAAGTAAGGAAATAATGACTGGGGAGTTTCATATATACAGTGACAAAGGTAGTGAAAATAACAGATCATGGTGGATCTTTCTCTGTTCAAGGGTAACTGACTTACCTGCCTGATTTCAGTGGAGCTCCCACTGAATTCAACAGTCATAGAAAATACATCTGTAACAGGTCTTGAGAAGTCATTTATGACTTGAGCCCCATTTCAAGGCAAATATGGGTCATATCCAAGTCCTTCCCAACTGGTATTTATTTAATCTGACTTTAAAACCTCTGAGAATTAAGATTCAAATATCTAAGTTGCTGTCTTACTATTAGAAAGTTGTTAATATTTACCTGCATATGTCTCACTGCAATTTAAGCTTAATAATTCTTGTTCTTCAATTATACACATGGAGAACAAATTATGTCCTTCTGCTAAATAACTCTGGCTCATTAAAGTCTAGGATGTCTTGTCTGTATTTCTAACCTTTTGTTGCTTGCTCTTTAGTTCTCTCCAGATGGTCCGCATTTTGCTTCAGACCCACTAAGTTAGATGTATCTGCGGCCTTTGCACTAATGCCGTGCAAGAAAGTAACAACATGGTCACTTTCAGTTTCCAAATCACTGTAACAGCAAAACTCCTTCCTGAAGAACTGTTACTAGTCATTTTCCCATTCTTTTTCCTTTACACTGTTGTTTTTCCAATAAATAGCATTAGCTTGTTTCCTCTCACCCCCTAAGTAATCATCTATGACAATTTAGTTGGAACAATGTCTAGGTGTCATTTCTTTAGTTTCTTTAGTAGATGTGCTGGAACATCTACATCTCACTGGCTGATACGGATATAGTCTGTCATGTCAAAAAAAGTTCAAAACTGAAGAACCAGGGCACAAGTGCTTTCCAGCTTTCTGCAGCATTTATTCTCTTAGTGAAGTTCTGGAAACTCACACATCAAGTAGGACAGCAATAGCAAGACTCAGGGATATTTGGAAACTTTTCATATTGGCTCCGTGTAGTTCAGGTTTCTCCCATCCCAACCGTATGTTTGTTTCTGATTCTTACCCATTATTTCCTCCCTCTGCTGTTTAATTTTTGAGCTCTTCTTAAGTAAGTAGTGCTATTGTTATACTTTCTTGTGTTTTATTTCCTGAAAACTTCTGACTCTAAAAGCTCTAGACCATAGTTCCTCATGCACCGCTCAGACAGATTTTGTGGATATCAGTTAACTTCAAGGAGCCAGCACCCCAAACTCAGTACAACAAGGGAAGATTTAAAGTTTAGGCATTTTCAAAGAGGTGGTTTTAACTAAAGTTGCTAAATATTAAAGCAGCCAAAAAATACTAAGGCAATCACGATTTAAAGCAAAGGATGACCAGTCTTACGTAAAACAAGAGGGGACGCCTGCAGCGCCTGATCGGGGGGAGGCTCGGCACCCCGGAGCTTCAACTCGGAGCAGCAACAGGCACCGAGGGAGCCTCAAGTCCTCGACAGGACTTGCCCAGGGGTCGGCGGCTCAGCGGTCGCGAGGAGCTGACTCAGGGGAGGTGCCGGGAGAGGCGGCACCAGACCTGAATGGGTAAAAACTGCCCCAGGGAGAGCGGCGAACAGGGCGGGCTCGAGGCAGTTCGCGCAGGCAGGCGAGCGGGATGGTGAGCACACACCGTGTGACCCGGGCTCGGCCTGTGAGCTCTGCTGTGTCTGCCCCGGCGGTGGTCAGTGCAGGCACCCAGACAGAGCCATGAGAGGGGAGGATGCGGTGCA
>JAOEHY010028861.1:0-46653 GCA_025447955.1 Psilopsiagon aurifrons | reverse complement strand
GGAAAGCACCTTGTGCAAAAAAAAAAAAAAACCAAACCAAACCAAAAAAAAAAAACCCACCCGAAACATGTAGGTAAGGTGCCAACATACACCAGAACATACTGTATATGGACAGTGTCTCTCAATTTTGTCTTTTCCATTAATAACTGAGGCAGAGGAGAAGAAGACTCTTAAAAGTACCACTGAAAGATTATTTAATATTTAATTTACCTCACGTCAATACTGCACAACAAAATCCAAGAAGTCTGTTTATGCAATGAAGCAGAGCTAAGAATAACTATTCTCTTTGTTAAACTGAGAACAGATTTTTTTTTAAAACAGTATCCTTACCAAACTTTTTTCTTTTTTTTTTCTTTTTTTTTTTTTTTTTTTACTGTATCAAGAGGAGAGTGTGAGATGTGATGGCAACCTTTAAGTTCATTTAAAAACTTTACACTGGACTGTACAAGATTTTTTTTGATAAACTATTTACATTTTCAGACTTTAAAACATATTCAAAGCAGCAATAGACACTAGTTTTTCCTCTAAACGCCCAAATAATTACCGGCCATGGGCCCAGGTAGGTACCTGCATTGTATATAGAATTTCTACAAAGAAAACCTGCCCATTAAATTAGCCAGTGGGTGTCCAACAAGCAGCCCTCACCATTAAGAGCTGCACCCACAGTGTTGCTATAAGAATCAAAGCATAGTACCTTGACAAGAGAGTCTCAGTTGTCCCAATAGCTCTACACAAACTTTACAATTTGAAACAGCAGCTAGCATGTCAGTCCAGCATGTCAGTGAATTGTGCTGATTAAATTAACATAGAGTACAATCTCACAATATACATCACAAACAAATTACAATGTCAGGAAATAAGAGTTACAGTAAGATAAGTTATGTAGTAACAGCTTATAAGCTTGTCTTAATGTAATAAAAAAATTTTTACATGGGAAATACAATAATGAATGAACATAAATGCTAAGCATTCTAGTTTGCTACAAGCTGAAGAAGGGTACAAGAAAAAAAAACACATTGCTTTCTAGAAAGCAAAACACAAATGACAAAAGAAGACAAACGGAGAATGCACACTAGCAGGTCTGCAATGTGCAGCATACAAACAGTTAAATATTTGCACATTCCCCATACTCCAAGAGCACCAAGGACCTCACTTGTGGTTTTTAGAAAGCGGAAATTACAAAGCAAGCCATGTCACTAAGTTGCTTTATAGCTTTCATATTGCCATAAATAACAATTTGATAAGTTTTCCTCTAGCCCAGTTCACCCCATCCCACCCCCTTTGTACCCAGCATGTGAGATCTCAGAATATTTCTTTGTCACCATCTCCAGCAAATCTTGTAGCTAAAAAAGGGGGATGCATTAAAATTAAATGCATTTGTGTATACATTTTTTTTTTCCTCCTGTGGCAGGACATTACAGGATATCAAAAATGTAGTTTGATCTTAGAAAAATCATATATATTAATGGGTTATACAAAAAAAAGGGGGGGGGTAGGGAAGTTTTTTTAAAGGAAAAAGTGTTTTGTAAAAGATCAAATGAGATCATATAGTAGTATTCTTTTAAAAGAACATGCTTAAGTGCCAACTTGAATCTTAAAAAAGCATGCAAAAAAACAAGGGTCCAAGCCCATTCATTAACATCTTATCAAAACATGAAGAACTCTATTATACATTCTGCTGGCTGCATCTCCAGTGCAGTTGTTCACACTGTGGCCCTGGCTCAACAAAGTTTGCCTCACTTAACGCCAACGCTTTACTGGTCCTTACGACCGCCATGGAAGTACTAGCAATGCTGAACATTAAGCAGGTAGATAAGTCTTTTGCTGGGGGGGGATAGGGGTGTTAATCTTGTAGTATGTTTTGCTAGGAAATGATTTTGTAATGCCATGCCTTTGATATGACCAAAAAACAAAACCAGAAAGCCAACCCAGAGAGAGGACTATCTTTTAGATTGCACTGAGAGGTGGCTGTGTTTGTACTCAGAACAGGAAGTACTGTACAGATGACTGCTGTAAACTTTGCACAGGGTATCATATTGTGACTAAAGTTGTCATTTGGCATTCCCATCCCAGAGCAATCCCATCTTTTGCCGTCCCCCTGTCTCATGCTGCACCTGAGTACACTGATTTAGGAACACATTGTAATCCCATGTATTCTCAGCAGGCGGTTTCACAAGCTTAATGGTGATGCCCAAATATACAGGCAGACCAGAATTGGGCCACTTCATCAATCATTTCTCCATGTAAACCTGTACCCTGGAAAGCAGTTCTGTTTCCGTTAAGACTTTAATCTTCCATTTTTATGAAATATGAAGTGAACTATTTGAGGTGGTATCAGACTGTTTTGGGAGTGTTCTTCTCTTGAAAATAAGTATTCTATAATTTTCCAAAAAGAAAATATATTGTATCTGTTAATTAAATAAACTGTCCAAAGAGAAAATAGTATTACTATATTCGTGCATTACCTGAATGCAGTTATTACTTTTTTCAGTCAGTTATTAAGAGGGGCTGAAACACAATGCTTAAATAGCAATTCTGCAAGTCCTCTTTGTGTATTGTGTGAAAAATTTCCCCTAGTATTATAGCCTAATATGACAATAACATGATTTACTGAATGTAGAAAATAGAGGTTTGATATTATTAAGTCTTGCTTTCATTGCAAGGGCCATCTTGGGTATGATAACCTTCCAGGGATATGCTTTTGACTTCCAAGTTAGGAAGTTATTCTTGTTAGGAAGTAAAATATCTCATCAGTTTTACTTGGATTCAGAAGACTAATTGTGTTTCCTATCAAATGTATCAGAAATTCGGTATGTTTAATTGTATCAACTTTCTAAAAGAGAAAAAAGTATTTTGTGTTTCTGGAGTACACTATTAAAAACCAGTGAGAGCACAAGTGAGGCGTCTTGCTGTCCCAGCTACAGGTCCACAATACTGCGCTCACACTGCGGGTGTAAATTCAGCATCTACATGAGGTACAGTGACTTGTCAGCATTTAATATGGACCAACATACACTGATATAGAACAAAAGTAAATACATAACTTATACTTCACTAAGTATCCATGAACAAAAAATAAAATTCTATTTCCTATGTTATATTTACACAATTTAAAAAAATTCTAAAATGAGATGGTATATTCATTAAAAACTTTGTTTTGAGCTCCGATTAATAAAGTACTGGGTTTTTTTTATCCTTATGATTGTCCTTTCTTGATTTCTACTGATATTTTAGAGCCAATGTCGGCTAATAAATAGAATAAAATGCTCACAGGCACGATTCAGATTCAAATATGTTCTTCCCACTCTCCCAGCCAATAAATGCAATTTTTACCAGCTGGCAATTCCTGAACAGCCAGTCATTTTCAAGAATGTGGCTTTAACATACAGAGCATCAGCATTGAGGCAGGCTGGAGCTAAAACAAAGTGTTCATACATACATGTATTTTGCATAAATAAATGAAATAACAAGACATAAAAATGACTCAAATCCGGCAACTGTGAGGCAGGCCCACACGAGTCGAAACAGATGACTTTTGTTCATGTAGTTTTCGTACAACAGTTTCACATTAGTCAGAAGTGATAAAAAATACCATTTATATCCAGTGCTTATAACACTTACGAAACAACATCTGTGAGTGTGTGTTTTTTTGTACTACAAGCAAAATCAAGTTTCAGTCCTAAAGAACAGTCCTTTGTTCTCCACAAGCCTGCAGAATATTATTTTGGCATGGTCATAAAATTTAAAAAAATTAGCCAACTAATCTAAATGTTTGCCTTTGTGCAAAAAAAAAAAAAAAAAGAAAAAAATAATTACATAAAATACAATGCTAGCGGTACAGCATCCTACCTATGCAACAAAAACAGAGAATAAAAGAGCAAGAGAAAGAAAGTGACATGGGGGGGAGGAAGAAATAATTCTAAATGAGAATTATGTAAGAAAGACATTAATAAATAGTTATTATTTTAGGAAATAATGGTATCCTTCCCCCCATCTGAGTTGAATGAATTAAAACCAGTTCAAATTCCCAAACAATAATAACAAAAAACCACTTTCTATCAGTACCTTAGCCAGCTTAAAGAGGGCGCTCACCAGCTAACGACACAGCGTATGCCTTTAAAGTCTCGGCTAGACCAGTTTATTGCTTATTAGACATGGACTCAGAACACATTTAAATAAATATTAAAAATATAGCATTTTGTTCCAAATTACAAAATGGTCAGAGAAATTTGACCATTGTGTTTCTATGCCATTTTCTTTATAAATTGTCCTATAATTGAACAATCCTCTGTCTTGGGGACTGTCGTGCATACAGAAATGTGATTGCTACAGTGGCAGCAATGGCTATCTCTGCTGAAACAGGTATTAGTGGAGCTATGAGGAAACTGACCATTCCCATTACAGCATCTTGTCATTGCAGCTTACATGAATGTGAGAGAGTATGATAGCACAAGGATAGCCAGTATTAACACTCTACTTTCTTTGTCTGGGCCCTAAAAAAGCCTGTTCACCTCTGTGGGAAGATTCACACAGACTTCAAGAGGAGCTGCTCTATGCCCACACATACCTCTCAGTCTGAGTCTGAATTTATCACCAATGTGCTGAACATATCCAATGCAAAATAAAAGCTGAGGGAGTTGAGGAACTTCAGCTTCAGCACATGTATCATCAGGCCCATTGAATCTGCATATACACATACATATACAGTGATGTATTTGTGAACAGGAGTGGAGTACGAGGGAGAAAAATAAAGGCAATTTCTTCCCTGTCTCTGAAATGCAATAAATTTGCAGTCTTTGAATTCCTATCTCTTGCGTATTTCCCAGATTTTTCTCCAGCAATTGCATTGTTTCTAGTGGCAATGCAAATACAAATTTTAGTTTCTATAGCATCTTACATCCAAAGATCCCAAAGCACTTGACAAGCATTCATCAATATCTGGCTCACATTCCCACATGACTAAGATTCAGTAAATACATTTGATGCACCATTTTCCCAGCTTTGCAAATCAGGTATTTTTGTGTCTTTCCCTCCCCCATTAGAAATCTCACATATAAATCACTGCATAAATACTTCAGGTAGCAAACAGTTCCTTCAGGTGACAATAGGAACATGATATACAGAGCTATGATTCACTGCAGGATTCTACAGGCCCTAAAAGTTCATCACGGTGGATTTTACATCTGTCTTTGCTGTCGAAGTATAGAGGTTTGTAATTATGAACACAATTTTTTAGGAATATTGGTACTCTATGTACATATAAAAGAACTCACTTTATTTTGCATTACATATAGCAGAGTGTTTCCAAGTGCTCCTTGAACATACAGTGTTACAGGGACAACTAAATTTCTCATTCATAAATATCATGATCATTTTAGTAGCAGGTGCACTTTTATTTTCATATCCCTGTGTAATTTAGGGGGGAAGAAAGAAGGCGTTCTTTAAAATGAGGAATTGTAAGTGTAATGCCACCAACAGTACTTTTAAAAATAAATATTAAGTATTTGGACCCTTGACATTCTGGAATGAATAAATTATTTAAGAGAATATGTGTTAAGACTGAATGCAAGGGTTAAAAGCAAAAGGGAAGAGAATGCAATCAGAGGTGGCCTCACATTGCTAAGACAGGCCTGTCCATAGCTGGTGATCGCTCTTTTGTGCTTACTTAAAATGTCACACTAATGGCACATCAAGAGGCAAAAGCAATTGGGCACATGCACTATGGCAACCATATTCACTACTTAAGAATATCCTGTCTCCAGATTCCTGAGTACTTTACCATATTCTGGAAAAAATTATGTTTTATATGTAATTTTTTTTTCAGATGCCAAAGGATTGTCTAAGACTTTACAGTGTCTCCTTTAAGACTTTCTTTTTTAAAATGTTAAGATTCAAAAGTTATGAAAAGTTTGGCACATCAGAAGTTCAGCTATACAGATGGAAAAAAAATGGAATTCAGAGACTATTTTTTTAAGGACAAGCTATGATACACAGATGTGTACACTTGTGGACTTGTTCTGTTTCACAATATGAAATCTGCAGGTTTTGTTTTCTAAAATAATCCAGAATAAAAACACATTCACAACCTGTAGGCTGGCACAGCATACCTGAGTGAGAATGTATAACCCCCATCTAAAACAGTAACTCAAACCTTTATCAGCATCCAAACGGAAAAAAGACAAAAGGTAAGACTTGTAAGACAGCTATTGATTCATATAAGTTTTCAAGTCCTGATGTCTGATATTTAATATATGTCTTCATCTAAATTTAAAAAAAATCCAACAAAACAACAAAACAAAACAAAAGAAGTTCATGAAAAATTAGGGAAACAATCTGTCTCACACATTAAGAAACATTTAAGACCATTCTGCTGATGTAACTGTAGGAGCCACACATGCATTCAGGCTCTTTAAGAACTTTTGTTCAAAAAAAACCCAAAAAAATCCAAATGAGTCTGAGCACTTTAATTCTGTGAACACTCCTCAGTTGGCACTGACTGCCTCATGGGCTTCATTTTCACTACTATAGTCTGATTTGGGATCATCCTCATAGTCCTCGTACATTTCTATTTCATCCTCTCCATTTATCATTTCATTTCCAGCAAGGCTTCCGCTGTCCGTCTTCATACCATAAGTGCTCTGAATGACAGGGATGCTGGGCTCAGGGCTGGCAGAGGTGCTTGAGCAATCTGATGTCATCTGAGGTGATGGCGTGGTAGTCGCCATGGTAATAGCACCAGGATAGACAACCCCCGTTCCTGTGGTGATTGGAATTTGAGGCTGTTGTCTGGAAGGAAAAACAAGAGGGGTTCATGATTTCCTGTGTTCAGAGAAGGGAAGAACTTCTACAATTCCAAATGAAACAAAAGCATGTAGTTTCCTAGAAAGCATGCATGCATTCCCCTAGGATTCACAGTTAGGTCCCTTATGGTATTGTTTCCTCTTAGCTCCCCCCAAGGACAACTGGAGATTAAACTGCTTAGTAACTAGCAGATGTTGATTCTTTTATACATTTTATGTGTTTGTTTAAAACATACTGCTAACTAGCACTTGGACAGAGATCATCAAAAGGCTTCAGGCATGCATGTTGATGCCTGACTGCTACTGTAGACATCACGCATCCAAAATCTAAATCCTCCAAACACCTGACAAGATCTTCTGTTAGTGAGGGGACCTCAAAATTACCTGTAAGTACCTAAAATGGCAGACAGGTGACTAAGTAACTTAAGTATACTAGGTAGACTCCTATATCACTTAGAAAGGCTTTTGATATTTTATTGCTGGCTTCTGACTTTTATTTATATCCATGATCAGAATGCCATTTATTCTTCAGGATTTAATGGGTAAGACTGAGGGTTTTAAGCAAAATATTTGAAAAAAAAATAAATACCCACCCTAATTTTTTCTATGTTAACAGAAGGTCTACAGAAATTAAGATTTTCTCCTGAGCACCTGATGTCAGATCTGATTTATTTTGACAATGCAAATAAATGGGAAGACTCAATTAAGGGTGTATTATCTCTATTTTTGACACATCTTACCTTCTGATATTTAACTTTGCACTATATAATGTTGCCTTTTTCATGTGTATATGATTTTAAGCATTCTGGAACAATATCACACTTAAACTAAAATAGGCTTATATCACTGCCAGTCAAGAAATTCAACACATGCTTTACTGTAAGCATGTACTAACTGATGCAAAGTCTCTTCTTACAGTGATATATGTATATTCAAATGCTTTGCTGAGTGAAGGTCAGGATGCTGAACCTGTTCTATGGTCAAGCCCTTACTGGCTACAAATTAATTAAATCTACATCTTACATTTAGGTTAATTAACTAATAATATACTTTCTATATTAAAATACTCATACAAATACTCTCATATAATTTCTGGATCACTACCTTTATTAAAGCTAAGAGAAAGAGAAGGGATGCAACTTGTCTGAAGGAAGAGAATCTCCATAGTACTTTAGACGCACTATTGAATGAATATACTTCAGTGCCAGCATTACCTCTAAGTGCCCTGGAAGATGTTGGCTTAGTATTGACTAGTTATTGAACATAGATGACTCTCTGTGTAATCTATTTAAAGCATCATAGATTTCAATGTATTCCAAATCATCTTTAGAGCAATATTGACCAGGTTAATTAGACAACTATTATATCATTTTAGCATGAGAAACAGTGTCAAGTTTATTTGAATAGTCTAATGAATTTAACTTCTTGACCACTGTGTCATTCTATGCTAAAATTCAAAAAGACATTCCATAAGCCAGTCTCTAACAAATCCATAATCACTGGCTAAATCATACACAAAACAATGTAAAGCTTATTGACAAGACCCGTAATGTTGAGTCTTCATTGTTCTTTGATCAAATTCTAATTTTGATAAATATCACACTACAGAGTGAAACCAGATTCTTTCAAGTTTGAGAACTAATACTGACAGTCAAATCATGAACACACTGTGTAAGACAATATTAAAATAGCATGTAGCTCTGTCACTGCTAGCCTGACTCTTAAAGCCTCTGCACAGCTTGAGTAACTCAAACATCTGTTGTATAAGTATTGTACACCTGGCTAGCAGCAAGCAAAAATATCACAGTAATTCATTTGACACAGTCATTATACTCCTGTTTGCAAATGATGATTTGCAGATGATTTACAAACAGCTACGAATTTTTCACTAAATTTTCACTTTTTAAAAGGACTGATAAATGTTCTGTGAAAACAATTTTCAACCAATGCATTTGCTTGCAAGTGATTTTCTGCAAATATCTTTCAATACTTTATCCATAAAGTTGAACACCCACATCTCATGGGAACATTTCTGGTTTAGGATTGCATGTTATCAGGAGTATAAACTATTACTGTTAAAACACCACATTTATCTCCTCCGCAACTTTAAGGCACAGAAAACATTCACTTTAATGACTCTTTCCACAAAGCAAAGAAAAAAGAAACCCACATATGATCACAGCAAAATTCTACATAGTTATCACTGGACCATACACACTTAATTCTCTCTAATCTCCCCATCTAACAAATTCTGGTACTAGTATTTTTCCAGTATTTCTTAGAATAAGTAAGTTCACAAAACAAAGTGTCTCAAATCATTCGTCAAAGAACACCACAATAGTAATGCCAAAAGATGTTCTGAGAAAAGTTGGTTTACAACTCTTCCAGTAGGAGTTATAGAATATACTCAGAAAATAATTGAGTGTAAGCTGTTCTTGCATTATAGAGGATACTAGGGACTGGGACCCTACCATCCACTGCTATCCCTCCTCCCAGAATATTTGCATTTTTTAGAAGCAAATTGCCTTTTTATAAGCAGCAAGAAGGAAAAAAAATCTTTGTTGCACAGAGCTGTGAGGTGTCTTGATAAAATGATGGCTGTCAGTGTTAAAGCCCTAAAGGACAGACTGCATTAAAAAAATCAGATATTCTTTCAAATGCTTATCAACTCAGAAAAACCCTTTTGTATAGCCACTTTTCAATGCGACAGGGTATATTTGTCCAACTACCACCCATTTCAAAGTATAAGGAAAGCAGGTCATCTGAGCATAATAAAGCAGAATTTAGAGAGATACCTTTTCCTTAAGAATGCACCAAAAGCTTGGCAAACTGTATAATGAATCTAACTGGTAAAGATCTTGATCAGTGTGACAGGAAAGTTAGAGGCTCACTGAATTCATCATTCATAAATGCAGTTCTTTTTTTTATATTAAAAAAAATCAGACATGGTGTGCATGCCTGCTGGTGGATGGGTAATAACTGTGAGCTTTAAATTACCTGTATCTCACAGTGGAGTAATAAACACGTGGTAACTGTACCACCTAAATGGGAAGTGTTCTCAAATTGCTATTCTTTTGCTAGCAAAAATTTGCTAGCACTTAAACATGGGCACCCCTACACCTCCAGTAACTGGACACCTATTTCTCACTCAAGCATTTTTATTATTTAAAGCTGATCAGGTTGTCAGTGTATATTCTGCACAAGCTGCTGCATTACATCACAGAAAGCCTTAAGATATAATAAACTGTATGGATGACATATGTTACTGGAGATGAGTGTTGCCATTTTCTAAATAGTTAACTTTCATAGGATGGGGAGGCAGAAAGAAATCAGAGCATTTATTTGAATTCTAATCACTCTCCCTGAAAGGAAGATGTGGATTTTCTAACCTATGACTGACAATTTTTTTTTTTTTTTTTTTCATTTTTGTTTGCTTGTTTGTTTGTGTTTTGGGTTTTTTTGGCGGGCGGGTTTTTTGTGCGGTTTTTTTTCGATTGGTTTGGTTTGGATGGGTGTTTGGTTTTGGGTTTTTTTTTGTTGGTGGTGGTTTTTTTTAAAGACATTCGCTTGTATGGCACTTTTTTTGTAATATTAAATTCCATGTTTAATCCTTGCATCTAGCTAGATTTTTGCCTTTCCTAAGACTCTAGAGTAAGGAGAGAAAAGCATACTTTACTGCAAGCTACAGGTTACAATTCAGCTTAGTTGCATGCTGCTAAAGCAACTATGTGTTCTGCCTGGTTAAGATTTCCAAAAGCCAACATTAATCTCGTTATCTCTTCAGATCTGTGAGGAATGGTGACGCATGGCTACATACCCTGTCTTCAAACACACCTGACTCCACCATCTCCTCTTTGCCAAAGCAACCCTTATGCGGCCAGTTACTACAGGTTATTTGCCTCTCTGCTGTGTACCACTGCTAACATGTCTGTCCATTCTGAGGCCAAAGATGTGGCCCAAAATAGTTAAGTAAATAGAAAAAAGGAGGCAACATGAAAATTCTTAGACCAACTGACCTGCTCACAAGTTTGTGGCATTAATCATAGGATTTTCCTGGAGAATGTTCCACTTCTGACTTTTGCAAAACTAGCTAAACATTTAAACTGGCAAATTACAATTGTTTTCTGACACCCCTTTAAGTGATTAAAGCAAAATCAATTGTATTGAAGAAAATGCTTATGTGTTACACACCCCTGAAACTTACATTTGCACAAGGAATGAAATAACAGTAAATCTCACAAAAGCACCCATTGTGCACTACTTTAAGTTCAAGCTACAGCAGTATAATATTAAAACCTTATTCAAAACCGTAGTCTAGCAACATTCAGACCATGTGTGTACAGTAGTTATAAACACTATAAAGGCTTTATTCTAAACATCTTACACTGGTAAAACACACACAAAGAGTTACTGCTTACATAATTCTTCAGAGAGATGTATGTATCATATACTTGTATTTAGAGTGTATTAGATTGTAAAACTGAGAATTGAATTATTTTTGTAAGACAAAGCAACAAAAGACAGAGACTTAACTAAAAATGTCTGAATTTATGGTTTATATACGATCCATCTGTTAGTTTACATTTATTTATTCATTATAAAAAAAGTACTACTGAAGATAAATTGTAAATCACTTGAAGTCTGTTCAGGGATAAATTTACACTGAAGTTATCATTCACAACTTTCCATTACTAATTTTATTGTTCAAAATAACTCAATTACTTTAAAGACATAGCTGGCTTCAGATTCAGCTTCCACTAGATTAAACCCAGCAATTTTTTAATATACTCTGCATTAAGCATGAATTATTTCTGTATATTATCTGCCTCATTTGGAACAATATTCATTCATGTAGGGATGCAGTAGAAAGCCTACACACAGTTTAAGTTCAACTCTGTTCTTTAAAATATTTGCCAGTTCCTAGATTTTTGAGCTGGTCTATCACATACATGACATTTATTTCAGAATATTAATTTCCTGCCTGATTCATTTCAAGAAATCTTTACTCATTCAGTTCTTTGGAAGCTTTTCTTTAAAACTCAGAACTGAACTTGGCTATTCATTACATCATTTCTCTATTTTATTTTAAAGCCTGGCTAGCTTGTATATTGAGATTCTTTAAAAAACTTCTGTGTATCTTACCAACGTCTATCATGAATAAGTCTCACTGAAGTAAGCAGAATGATCATTTTTTGCATCTTAAAAGTTCAAGGAGTATAAAACACTTCTATATTTGGGGGATGAGAAAGTGGTGGTGTTCTAGTTGTACACATTGCAGAATTATTCTTTGCTAGCCAATGGCTCAGCCACAGGGATCTGACTGGAACTAGCCTTGAATGGACTGCTTAAGCCATAAATTAACAGTTAGTAAAAGCAAACGCAAAACACAAATAAGAAAGAACATAATTCTTGCTATTTATATTTTCCTCTAGCTACCTGTTTTGAAAGTTTACCTTTCTCTTCACACATCTCCTGTTTATCATTTTATTCTGTGATGGTTTTTGGTTGCTTTATTTTTGTTTTTCCATTTTGGCATACCTATTCCCAATATAATCAGTATGTTCTTTAAAAAAAACAAAAAAAAAAAAAAGAGAGAGAGAGAAAACCAGCAGGACTTCAAGCAGTATGAAGTACTTGGCGTGTTTTGTTTGATTCTACTCTGTACTTTTGTTCTCTGTCTTACAATGAAATATTTACTGCAAATATAGAGCATATTCAATCCTAAACCCCACATTTGTCTCCTATTTCATTGTGAAAAGAGAACTGCACCTCAGCTCTCAAGTTTGAAGAATGGCTTATACTGCTTGTTCCATCAAAACTGTGGAAAAACGATGGGTGTAGAAGGTCAGCTAGGAAAATTGTTCCAGCTGATGCCTTATGTGGTATTTAACTTAAACACAAGGAAGAGTAAGTTTGAGAAGTTGACAGGCTCAATTACCATGTTTCTCTTAATTATAATGCTATTTGTATGAGATGTTGCTTTTTATTACTCAGTAAACTATTGTGCTGAAATAAATTATGCCATGTTTTATGTTTCAGTAAAAAACAAAACAAACACCACCACCCCCCCCAAAAAAAAATCAAAAACAAACCCTCCCAAAAAAAACCCTACCCTAGTCTGGGGTTTTTTCACCTTTTTTGCTTGGTCTCTTCCAAGAATTTTGTTTTGATTTTTTTTCTTGAGGGAAAAGAGAATTTGGAGCAACAGTAGAAAATTACAGAAAAGTATGAAATATTTTTTTTTAAATCACAGCCTGTGTTTCCTCATTATCAAAACTTATATTCATATTGGATCAACTTATATTCAAATGGATCTCATTTCACCTTCACTGAATGTATCCATTAGACTTCATACTCCTTTTTTTTTTTTTTTGCATAACCAAGTGCACAGAGTCAGTTTATTCTTTACTTTAAAACTTCTTCTACATACATAGAGCATGGTAGAGAGGGCTTAACATAAATACGAATTAGAACCAATCCTTTCAAGAGAAGGATGAAATTCTCGTGGTCTTTCTGATCATACAGTTTGATAGATGAGAAAGATGCTAAGATGCTACATTTAGGCTGCACCATCAATTAAATTTTGAATAGTTTTCATTATTTTCTTTTGGTTTTCTTTTTTTTTTTTTTTTTTAATCACAATATCGCTCTTTAAATAGGCACTTTAAGGAGTTTCTTAAATCCTTTTTCCAAATTCACCTCCATATTTAGCCACCACTTCCAATGTGTAAAATGCTACTGCTTAATACTGTTTTTAATGAGCAAACAATTCTCAAATTCTCCAGACTGCTGTTTTGGCATTTCTTTTGCATTTCTTATCTAGATATGATTTGGTCAGTCAATCTGCTTTGGAAGACATAAGATAGAGTTTCATTCCTTCAATATGAATATAATTTGTGATGTCTTATATAAATTCAGATTTCCATCTAGAGTTCTATGCACGTTTTTAATGGAAGCCTATTAGTAAACAATTTTGCTTAGAATGAAGCATAACAAACAATGTCAAAACTATAGAATGCAAGGCTATTTCAAGATACCAGAAACACTTCCATTTACTGATTGAAGAAAGAGCCCACATTGTTACAGGCTGTACCACAAAATAATTGACTGCAACAGGAGTTCTGTATCCCAAGCCAAAAATGAGGGCACATAATCAACGTCAAGGTCAATTATCTGGTAGTGAAGCACTCAACAAAAAGGAGACTATTGTGATTAAAGAAATAAGCAGAACATTGTGAATTTGGAAAGCCTGGCACTGAAGATAGCTTTTAGACTCTTTGCAACACATTGTGTTAGAGCACTGAGCATCACAGATTAATTCATAAAAAAAACAAGAGACAGAAATCAGTTATGGTGCAGTTGTTTCACTGGACTTTTGTTATCTTTAGCCTGTAGATCTTTCATAGTGCTGCTTTCTTTGCTGAAGACTAGAAGAAATGTTGTTAAAAACCACACAGTTTTTAAAACTGTGCCAGGACCTTTCTGAGCCGCGTAGTCTAAGTAAATCTAACCACTCCATCTATGCATTACTTGAAAGACTCTTCTTAAAACATGTATTTTTAAAATCTATTTTTCCACAGCTCTATATATATATAACAAAATTCCTAATAGCCTCATGCTATTATACCATTCATCCATGTGTGTTCCTAATGTGACTGCTACTACTCCTGCCCCTTTTCTTTTTCCTGCCTCTCCTGACTCCTTATAGTCTGTGTTTTTCTCTTTCTTTTTCTCTTAATTTAGGAAATTATCCTAGAGTCACTACTAACCCAGAATGGATTAGCTTTCTAATAACTCACAAAAGACATGGTTCAAACCTTTCAGGCTAATGGGAAACAATTTCTTTTGACTTCAAAGAATTCCATAATCAGTCTCATAATCAGCATTTAGTGGCAAGCTGATAGCTCCATATTCCACGATGTATCTTACGTTTTTAATAAGATTTTGCAGGTTCAAATACTTACCTTCTAAATTACATTAGTCAGTGACTTAAACAGATAAGTCTATTTGTTTTCAAATGGTATGTTCTGTCTTTGAAAACAATTACAATAGTACTCACCCTACGGTAAAAAACTGCCTCATCTCCTGTCTTCGAGACCTCATCAGTTGTTTGTATTCACCAATACGCAATTTCTTTCCATCAACAATGCAGGTACGCTTTGGTCGAGGTTTGTATTTGTAATTAGGATACTTTTCTAGGTGGATTTTACTTAGCCGTGCCTGCTCTTCATAATAAGGTTGTTTCTCTTGATTTGACATGGACTTCCAGCGAGATCCTGTTAACACAAAACATTAGCGAGTGCTTTACACATACATATTTCAACATGCCTTTTCCTCCTAATAAACAAATTTTATATAAGTTAATTAAATAAACTGATTTGAATTTACATCTGTTAGCACATACATTGGGATGCACAATCTGAGACTCGTTAAAAGAACCTTGACTTTCAGATATTGCAACAGATCAAACATATGTAAATCTCTATTAAATGGGTGCACTTAAAATCAATAGTTTCTTCTGAATGTGTCAGCCTCATGCTGAAAAACAGACTTTATTTTTTTACAATATGAGCATTAATCTGTGAATAATTCTATACCTTTGTAATACCACACACAGTATTATGGTTAAATAAGGTCTACAACTATGCTTTTGCTGTTAAAAGCTTAACACATTGCCTGGGGATACATGCTTCTTTGATAGTTTTATGAGGATTTGGTTTATAGACACCTACTAATAGATATTAATACCTTGCTATGTAGCAAGAAAAAATTATCAAAACCTTATAGATTCAATAAAATTATGAAAAAGCCTTTGCTGTCTGCATGTCTTAAATTTACTAATCTTATGATACAACTTTGGCAAATGTGCTGGTTTTACCAATGATAAAGTTACTTTTCTTCATAGTAGCTTGTATGGGCTTTGTTTTGGATTTGTGCTGAAAACAGTGTTAATAGCACAGGCATGTTTTCCTTCTCGCTGAGTAGTGGTTACACAAAGCCAAGCCCTTTTCTGCTCTTCACCCCACCCCACCAGTGAGGAGGATGGGGGTGCACAAGGAGCTGGGAGGGGACACAGCCAGGACAGCTGACCCCAATTGACCAAAAGGATTTCCCCTACCCTATGACATCACATTCCGCATATAAAGGTGGGGGAGGAAGAAGAAAGGGAGGGGATGTTCAGAGTGATGGCATTTGTCTTCCCAAGTAACTGTTGCATGCGATTGAACCCTGCTTTCCTGGAGATGGCTGGACACCTGCCTGTCCATGAGAAGCAGAGAATTAATTTCTTAGTTTGTCTTGCTTGTGCATGCAGCTCTTCTTTTATCTTAAACTATCTTTATCTCAACCCATGAGTTCTCTCACTTTTACCAGTACTCTTCCCCATTCCACCAGGAGAGAAGTGAGTGGCTGTGTGGTGCTTAGTTGCCAGCTGGGGTTATACGACAGCATAATATTGGCACCTTACCATATTTTAAATCCTATTATGCATATTATCTTCTAGCCAGATGTAACAAATGCACATAACTGCACTGAGAAAGTTACATTTAACAAACTTGTATTTTTAAAAAAGCAAAAACAGAAAGCACACTGTAATTATATATACCACTTCAGGTACTACAAAGTCTCATTGAAAGCTGCACCAATTAAAAAGTTAAAAAACACAGTGTACACAGGAAGAGGAGAAAGTATTCAGATCTCTTGTGTTGTTTATAAGGAGTTATCTAAACACTTGAATAGAGAAGGGATTTTTTTCTCTCTCTTTTTTTCCAAGGGATAAGAAATGCAGAAAATAGCTTTTCAGTGTCTTTCAGATGAATAAAACGATTACAGCTGTGGTAAACGTGGGTGGAAGCTATTCTTTTACCAAGATTTTTCATACATCAACAAATGGAAAAGTTGTGTAAATATTATCCGTAGCCAGCAATACTCTCTGTCAGTTCTAATATTTCAGTCTCTTTTCTCATTGTCCTGGAAAAGTTGCACAGATATTATATGGACATAGACTTACTTGTGGCAGAGCAGACACTGACAGGTTAATTCCATGGTTAACAAACACTCAATTGCTGGCACTTCTGAAATATTTATGCTGGAAGTTTACATTTTAATGAATACAGTTACTATGCTCCTAATAGTTTTTTCACAGAATGCACACAAATAATATAGAATCCCTACAGCTGCCAACACTGAAACAGTGCAGGTTTTATACAAAACTGAAAGGCTATTCATATAACTTACTTATATGGAAGGCAAAAAATATGAGAAGTACCAAGCAAGATTTTGGAAGTTTTAGGACAAAGTAACGTTTACTTCTATGTATTCTTGACTCTGACTGAACTAACAAGCAACAAACTTTGTAAGAATGCATTTGAACTCGAAGTTTACAATAAAATGATTACAGAGGAAACTTGATTTTTACTTTTATTTATTACGAGTTACATTTGGATTCTGTCTTTTACTTCAAAGACTCAGAAAGCAAATATAGGTTTTAACATTTCACCACTCATTCTCACGTATGTTTCTAATTCTCTGGAGGGGTCTCAAAGTGAATCAAAATTTCTCAAAAATGAGCCAATTTATTTGTACAGTGGCAAAATATAATCCATGGTATATTCACTGATCGTCCTAATTCACACAAGTTAAATATTAACTATGGTGTCTTTAACTAAGCAATATTTTAATTATATGATACCAGTGCTTCTTTAGCTTTTTGAACATGGCAACATTTTGAATCAAACATCATTTTGCATGTAAGAAGGTATGCATGTACTTGTCTTTTGAACTGTAGTAGGTTTCTTTCTTATTAATTCTTTTCTTTCTTATTAATTTTTTTCTCAGTATTTACTCTAGCAAGTACCATTTTGCATTCAGGTGATTAGTAGTTCAGGTGATTTCTAATGAGATCTTACAATTACTCCTTTTGTCAGTATACGCTTTTGCAACAGATTTCACAAAACATTCCTTTTGAATGCCTCTAAGTCTTTAAAGCATGTTATGACTGCTGGTGAAAATAAAGAGCATTGTGGAAGGAGCAGGAACGGAAAAGAAAGGGAATGAAAATGAAAATAACCCATGAAATTACATTTGTGTAAGTTTCAGTAAATCTAATTTCAATTAAAATCTCCCAAACAAAATATGTCCTGAGAGAAGTTGTATGTCCAAGAAGGAAGTAACTAGCCTGTGTCACCAATATAAATAATCTCATCTTTCCACAGCTCCAAATATTGCCACTACTATAGCACGGTCCTCTTTGTTTCCCTTATTTTTGGTTCAGGCACAGTCATGATTTGTTCATTGTCTTGCACTTACCTAGGATTTTGCTAATGTTGGAGTTGTGCATGTCAGGGAAGGCCTGAAGAATTTTTCGACGCTCATCCTTTGCCCAAACCATGAAAGCATTCATTGGTCGTTTGATATGCGGTTCGCTACTGGCTCGGCCCCGCGAATCCCGGTAGACTCGAGCTTCAGCCACAGTGGCACCTCCTGTTGGCCAACAATAATACTGCTGTAGTTTAGCTGCAGAGCCATTCATTGCTTTACTTCCTGTAATGTCAGGGCAGGAAGAAACAAGATGGATGCAAAACATTATTACGTGGATTATGCAAGCGCTTTCAGTGCTGTGTTTATTTTAGCCTCATTCTCTTTCTCTCTCTTTTTGTTGCCAGATCTGTAAGAGAGAAAGGCTATCCAGTGATTTCAATGTAATCAGGCTCACCCAGCTGGAGGCATCAAAATCTGAGTGAAGAAACAAATTGAACTGGTATTTCTCCAGGTAAGGCATGGAGATTTGAAGAAGTTTCTATTTGGGACTTTAATGTAACACACATGTTCTGAATGCTCAATGAAATTCACATGAAAGTTACACTTGAGAATCCAAACTGTTGTATACTTGGTCACACAAGTAATTTACAATGACTTTGTTGCTTCAGCAGTGAAGCACATGCCAAATATTTAATAAAATAAATTATATAGAACACCAGGTACATGCTGCTAATTGTATAGATCTGGTTGTATTTGAAGCTGAACATTTTAAAGTCACATCTTCTTTACTTGAATTTTAGACATGTCTTGGAGCATTCAATCACATATATGTAACCATCTGTGTTCAACAGGTGAACGCACAGCATCCTGGAGCTTCTGGAATGGGAGACAAACACTCCAGCTTCTTCATGCCTGCTGTGCTTTAATATGGCCTGGTGTCCTGTCTTTACACACTATCAATTTAACATGTACATGCTAACTTTAACTGATTTTTTGAATGCATCCACTCCTGCTTCTTGACCACAAACAGCAAAGCTTCATGGGGGTTTAGAGTTCATAGAACTGAGTAGGGGATATAGAACTAGTTAATACAGGAGAAGTATCTCTGTCTTTTAATATCTCTAATACCAAGCCTAGATAAGGCATGCTTTCACCAGAAAAATGTAATTGTGATGATAACATTCATATATAGGGTTATACCTTAGCTATAAAAGTAAGGCAAAAAGTCTTTACAGTGGGAGAGTGACTTACTCAGTCTTAGGCCTCATCAAAGTGTTCATATAATTCAGTAACTTGGAAAAGCAAAATACTTGACGACAAGCTAGCACCGCAGTAGGCCTCCTTTTTTCATAAACTATTACAGCTCCTGACATGGATTTATTTGCCAAATAATATAAGATTAGTTATAGTAAAAAATAAAGACTCACAAGTTTTAACTGCAAAACCTAAGTTTCTTAATTTAGTGGAAAAGCACTTTATGTTAGGTACACCATTGAAAAAAATCTATACGGGAAATACATTTACATGAAAAAAGCTCTAAAACAGAGGATGCATAACTAATACACTACTTTTTTGCCACCAGGTCCACAGTACATTAATTTCATTTAAAATGCACTGACCAGACCGGATAAATTGATTTTGCTTTATATGGTGTTGACAGCCATGTTTATTGTGCATTGAAATGCTTCAAGCTGACTATATCCATCAACACAGGGCAATATGCTGACTACTGGGCCAGATGAAGACATACGTTACCCTGAGAGCAAAACATTCATATACAGCACTGTCTTTTCCTGAGGATCACCACGGTAATTTATGATGCTTCCAATGCCATTACTTTACAACTGACACCAATTTGGCAATTTGTATACTAACATGCATGCACATAAAAGAAGACAGGTTTGTGGCAAATGTGAGATGCAGAACTATTTTAATACTGTTCTAAGTACCATGCTACAGGTGTACAACATTTACAGGAGGCTGCAGGTGCAGTCAGCTTTTTATTGCAAAAAGGAACAGTAGTTTTGCTGAGCGACCTGCATGTACAACCAGTTTAGGGGTGCGTATGGCTCATGAGGCTCTGTCCTTTGGTGGCAGAAGGCCTGCAAAATGCATATCAAAGATACTATCTTTTGTGAAGCTACATTAAGTTACAAACATAGTCAACACTGAAACATTTACTGAGACAAACAGTTATAAAATTTGAGACAAATCAAGTACATCATGTAACGGTTGGTCCATCTTTTAAAACAATACTATAAAAATTGTAACTAGTATGTGAGCATTAGGAAGTTGGTGAAAAAATTAAAAAAACCCAAATTGTTATTGATGCAAAAGTTATCATTTGTTGTTCAGGTACTCTACTTACAGCAAAGAAAATAAGACATCCTTGAATCCATAGGACGATTTCCATCTTTACTTTCCCAAAGGTACTTATTCACTATGCCTAAGGAGTTTGTCTTTAGCCCTTTCTAATGCAAATTTGGCCTAGCCTTTCAACCTTAGAGCAGGCAAAGAGTACTTTTACAAGTATCAAGATTAAAGACTATTGGTTTTGGCTTCTTGGTTGTTTTTTTTTTCAATCTGGATATAATTGAGATAGAATGAAAAATAAAATAAAAAAGCAGCATACATGACCTATTTTCAGACAAAGGTTATGTTAGAAAACAATTCCTACTTGGAGTAATAAATTACAACAATCCTAGGAAGGCCAAGAAGCTCTGGCTGCATCTGCTTTAAGCAAGTCCATACTTGAAGGACTTGAAAAAGTAGCCAGAGAGTTGATGTTCTTTGTGCTTGATCTCCAGGGGAATATTTGCAACTTGACCCATAGGCCATCACAAAAGCATCTGCAAAATGAATTTTTGCAAATAACTAAAGTAATATAACCTCCATGTTCTTCTAACTATTTCAGAACTACAGAATTAAATTCAGCATATAAAACATTACAAGAAAATACCACTGTTAGTCTGTGATTCTGTGTGAGGAGCCAGAAAGTCTCAGTTCCTTTTTAGCTTAGAAACGAGGCAGTAATGATATGAAAAGCACATATGCTTAGTGAGCTTTTACAAGTTGAAACACATAAGAACAAGCTTTCAAACTAGTTGTTCTTAGGTACTTCACCCTGTCAATCAGATATTTAGACAGTATTGTGTGCTCTATAAACAATTTCAACAAGTTTTACAAAGTATGTATTTTTTCCTTACTGTGATAACTGTAGTACTGACAAAGGTGGAAAGAGTCTTCTGAAATTTTTTAACAAAAGATAAATACAACTGCAAAGAGGTAGGTGATTTACTTCTTTCTGAAAATATTTTCAAGGAAGTCTAATAAAGAATAAACCTCAAATATTACACAAAATAAAAATGCATTACTAATGAAAGGTGAGACAGGAGGAGAAAGTTGGTAATTGTCTCTGTGGCAAGTGATGCGCTACCAGCTACTGTTCATACTGCAATTGCAGGAGGAGTTTTTTGACTTTCAGAATTAAGAGCTTGGTCAGAATTTAAGATTATTGCAAAAGCAGTACAGTTTGGCTGCCCTAATGGCTTAGTTGGCAAAGGCTATACTTCAGCCTAAAGGCTGGGGCTGTTCTCAAAGTGACACTTTAAGCTTCTGAGGGTGTAGACTGACTCACTTCCTAGTTACTTTGCATTTGCTCCACTTGTCATGACTTTGATGATTTAAAACTAAAAGCAGATTAGTGAAGAATGATCACTTTTTGTGGATATATGGCAGACAACTCCTCCCTGGAAGCTGTATTTCAGACTACACTCCAGGGACAGTACTGGGTCAGAGAACACCACAGAATGCATCTAAGAATGTTACAGATTCCTTAAAGTAATTTCAAACAGCAATTTTGTTCCAAAAGAGACTGTTCTCTAATGACAGTGCAGAGAATGAAGGTACCTTGTTCTTTAGGCAAAGAATCTGATCATTGACAGAAAGCATAAACATTTATACATGAATGAACTCTTAAGAAACATACAGTAACAGTTTTTACATTATTTATTCCTACCTTTATCTGAGTTTCTCACTTTATATAATGACAAGAATTTTGGGATGGGCACCATCTCTTAGCATGTTCCCTAAAGTCTTGGACACATTAGGGTTAATCATGTTGTCTTTAATGAGATGTGGTTTTACCTTCCATTTTATACATTGTCTACCACAACGAAACCTCAGACTAGGTCTTCAGATGTTAACAGAATGCAACCATTATTAATGTGATAAAAAGGAGCAAAAAAAGGGGTGAGAAAAAAGACAAGAACAGAGAAATAAAAGAAGTAACATCAAAAGTATTTTTATCAGTCACCCTTTTATACTCTAATTACTCTTTACACTATGGCCATTGATTCATGTTTGAAGTGATACATTTTCTTCGACTCTCCCCAGGTAAGAAATCTTTGGCTACGCCAGAGAATAAAATGTTCACCATTTTCCACGGATATATACCAAGATAGGAGATATGGAAATAAAGACAGTCTTTCCAGGTTCCTAGTGCAGAAGTGACTGGTTAGTAGTAAAGCTCCTATCATCAGTTATTCATTAAGCTGAGATGACAATTTTGTCTACTTTGGATAAGACTGGTTGCAACCTCCAAAATATCTGGTCCTGTCTGTGGTAATACAAGTAGCAGAGCTAGCAGCTTGTGTTGCAGAAACCAGAATCTAATGAACATGCAAACAGAAGACACTCTTTTCATTCTAGAGATGAGTTACTTATAAACATGGAACCAAACAGGTAGCATGAAAAACCGGTTTGGCAGTCCCCTATCCTGCTCCTAAGCTGAATGAAGCTTCTATGAAAGGTATAGCAATATTTCAAATCAAATAGAATCTGGAAGGAATAGAATGACAAAAGAACATCTGGAAAGTTTTAAGTACAAGAACAATAATTTAAATAGTATTTTCATTTATTAAATTCAATTCTGTAGAAAAAGGAACACTTCACTGTAATCTAAGTGACTTGCAGTAGTGTTAGTATAACATATATCTGTTTTGTCCCTTGTTTGCCTCTTACTTTTTCATCCCTGTCCACATTCAGAAGACATTCTCATTCTTTATGACCAGCAAGAGAGGCAAAATAAATTGGTACCTCATGAACTGTTGTCATTATGGGCATGGCTTGTCATTACTAGGCAAAACTAATACCCACTTGGAAACATGACTAGATCTGGGATGTGGATGCCTGTAGTCACATAGTGGGATAAATATTCTGCAGGAAAGTGTTTGTTTGTCAAGCTGCTTTCATTATAAATGCTAAATAAATATTATTCAGCTGGAATTTGAGGGCCAAACATTTCTTATAGGCTGCATGTCAATGAATGGAGGGGGAAGAAATGGAGAAAGATATGAGTGATTCATTAAATACTGGAGTATTTAAATGAGCTTTAAAATATTTCAACTGCAAGGTGAAATGTGCTAAGTAAATACTAAGAGGTGGGAATGCACTGTAACAGAAGTTAGCTAAATCCACACAACGTTCAGTTATGATAAGGTTTCTATTTCTGTTAAGAGACTCCATTCTCTTTAAAACATCAACAAGAAGAACCAAAAGGGAATTCCCTAAGGTCAGCCCTGAGGAAACATAAACCTCTAATTCAATAACTCCGCTACTGCACTGAAAGAGGCCTTATTATTGCAACATCCATATGGAGTCAATTGGACATTAATGACTAATCAATCCCTCCCCTTTTTATTTTACTTGTAGTGTCACAAGCCATGTTTAGATTAGCCCATTTCCTGCTTAGGATCGCTCAAGATGTCTTTTGTTCTTTCAGGGCTGGCCTGATGGAGGCAGCTTAAACAAACACACGACCCAAGTGGTGCAGGAGTTATAAACTGCCATATGTGAATGAACAAAGGGGCCATACTAAAGCCTTTTGTGGTATTTGTTAATGTTTTTCATCTGAGTTTAAAAAGACCTAATGACTTTGCGGTGAGCTGATGCATGTGGCTCCTGGCTTTGCAAAATGAAGGAAATTCTAGCCAGTTATATATCAGCATATATTTTCCAAAGTGCCTTCTTTTCAGTTTTGGTGGCAGTGGGTTTACTTTTTTTCAGTACATTTGTTTTACATAAGCAAGCAAAATTTTTAATCTCAATTAAGACACAGCACCAGTTTTCACAGCCATCCTCACAACCTGCACATATATCTTTCCCCATTTGAAAGTCCAGAGCTAAAATTAATAGTGAAATATTTTCTGTGTGTGAAACCAAGACAACTATTCTCAGTGGTAGCAGTTCATTCTCCAGTGTTTAAAGATTAAGTGTTAGTTGGGCCATATCAAATACTGAAACAATTTTTCTAAATAAGGTATTAGCACATCCATGCTCCACAGCCAGCCATGCCCAAATCTACATTATTTGAATTAATTAAAACTGCTAAATGCACCTACTTTCTTGATGGTTTACACAAACACTTTAATTTTCTTGACCACATTTTTTGGCAAATTAACATGCCTCATGTAAATTGTCATGGAATTGAGCTAAAACAATACAATCATCTCTTAAATTACATGAATCATAGAATCATAGAATAGTTAGGGTTGGAAAGGACCTTAAGATCATCTAGTTCCAACGCCCCTGCCATGGTTAGGGACACCTCCCACTAAACCTTATCACCCAAGGCTATGAAATATTACCTGAATTAATTGGTTCTTGAGGCCTGACTCAAGCCCTCAGTGGCCTACATAGTTCCACTTGTGCTGTCACATGACAGCATAAGAAGTTATTCTGTGAAGATCCATGAAACATCTAGATGGTAAGTGGGATGATGAAGCAGCTTCTACTATAAATTTAAGGATGTACGTAAGTGTACTAAGATTTTTCAGTCATGTGCCACTTTTAATTAAAAGCTAACAACCCCATTATGTCATAGATATTATTGACAGAAAAAAAAATGTGAAAAATATTTAAGTTGGAAGTTATAGGCCTAACTAATGACACAAAAAATAAAGGACTGCTAGTCATCAGGTGTAACTGCCATTTAACATTCCCACAAACACTATTGTTGTTTCCCTTTGATATTTCATGTCATATTCAAATGAAGAAAGTAGTGGCCTATAGAAACGAAACCCATGGACAAAACAGCCCATCCCAGGAGAAGTATTAATAATAATTATTGCTAGGTTATCCAACAAAATCTATCAATACTAAAATTTTTGAGGTTTTTTGTTTGCTTGTTTTTCTTTTGCTTGCTGTTGCTTGTTCCCCACCTCCCCAAAAGCTGTTGTTTTAACAGCTAAGCAATTATTGTTAATAAATTAGTTATATTCAAAGTCAAAACAATAAAAAGAGGAATGAATTAATCTATTTAATATTAAAATGTTACCATAAAGTTAACAGATTATGGAGCTGTTACTCACATAATTTCAAATTTCCCTTACCATGACAGTGTCACCTAGAAGATGCAGAAAGCATGATACTGTTTTAAAACACAGTGATTAATTCTAATTACTGAAGGCAATCCCTAATAGTTGGTAAAAAAAAAAAAAAGAAAAAAGTACTGCATGAATAAGGGCCATGGTCCATAATCCATTCATATTCCAGGCAATGTTTAGTTTCATTTTAGCATTTTAGGACTTAGAAATTACAGACAAGAATTCACCACAGAGGAAAAAAAGCAGCCTGACTTCATATTTGACAGGTGCATTTTTCAAGGTGTGGATGAACACCGTTAATTAACTGCTTTTCTTGCTCCTATGTAGCAAAACAATGAATTTGAAAGCTTAAGTACAACGTGGTTTATAAAAGGGAACTACATTTAACAATGGGAGGGAGTTTACAAAACACCTCCTTCAAATTATGTGATATCAATGAAATGCAGAATACTTCGCAAAAGATTTCAATGTGTGTTGGAATCACTGCTTTAGCAGCCCATTTCCTGCATTCAATCTGATATTGAATTTGTCACCTCCTAGCATATGCAACTGTCATTCTTTGTATCAGTCCAGTATTTGCTGTTCACACTTGTCATATCAGTAATTAGATGGATTAGATGGCAAGGACCTAAGGCTAGGATACTCATATGCCATTTCTTCTTGCCTTTAGCATGTGGTGCTGATATTATAATAATAACAACATAATTAGTAAAGAATATATCATGAATGGAGAGAAGCAAAAGCAGCATGATAGCAGCAAGTAATATGTAATAATGAATGATGAGAAAAACTTACAGCTAATTTTTCAAATATGCTGCACTTGTGCATTTGGGACTTGTAAATGAAGCCAGGAAGTTGTTTTTACAAACAGAGCAATGGCATGTCCAAATATTTTGCCATATTTACCTGGTTTGGATAAAAAATGGGGCATTTGCCATGAAATAGGGGCTTATGTGAAAATTTAGTAATTACTTTTTTTGAAATACTGCACTTCCTGTGAAAATACCCCTGCCAAATTGAAAACATAATCATTTAATATTTGCAGAAACTGTGAAGATACAGTAAGGCCCACCCCACACATATTTGGAACCACCGATTTTGTAAAATTAAATTGAAGTACAAATTAAGAAAATATTTTCCTCTTGTTACTAGGTTCTGGATTAAACTTGCTTAGATACTTAACGTATTTGTGTGAAAGAAAGGCAGATGCTCTTAATCATATTTTCTGTTGCAGAGATACTGAGGTTCCTGAAGGAGAAAATGGTGTGCAGTATAGACTTAGAAAAATATACAGTTGCACAAACAAAAGGATTTCTCTGAATCTGTATCAATTGCTCAGGCTTAGCTAGAATATATAATGTTCTTTTGTTAGTGTATTCATATTTCTGCCCCACTCTGCATGCTCAAGGAGGTGAAGAAGAAGAGCAAGATTTCACCCTCTGCCATGCAGTATGATATAATGGTGTCTTTCTCCGACAGCTGAAAATTCAATTGTGCCTGGAAATTTTATGCTATTTTAGGAAGCTCCAAGCTTCCCAAGTTTCTTTTGCAATATTGGAGCTATACAAAGACGTGCAGAGCTAGAAACTAGGACCATGGGGTATTTTACACCTGTGGTGGCTGTACATGGGTGTGAAAATATGTTTTAAACTACTATATTTGATTTTTCACTCACTCCACTTAAAAATAGCTATGCAAACTGACTGATGCTTTTAGCATTTGTGAGAATAATTTTCTCATGGGCAAAGATTTTCTGTGTAAAACTGCAGCCCACAGTTACTTTTTACAGCAATTTTCTAAATTCCTGAAAATAATCTTTTACTATATAATGGAAATAGTACAAGCAGTTAACCATAACTGTGCAATAGGCGCCCCTACGTAAAACTCTGGGCATTGTAACAGTGGTTGGTTGTACAACATCAGAAATTCTAACTAGAAATTTTTAATAAAGGAATGATTCAATAGGCATCAATTACTGTAGCATGGAAACAGTGACTAAGAAAGCCTCACATTCAGTATTAAGTAAAAAATACCTAAGACAGTTGAAAATCGAAAGGTAGCACCTGTGGAGGAAATCCAGATTCTTTATTCTGAAATTGAGAAGCATACTACGTGTTAAATATTAGCGTCTTGAGGGAACAAAGTTTCAATGCCACGGGAAGATCAGTCCACACACCTCTGGTTTGTATTTTTCAGTACTCAAAGTGGGAGATCCCCCTGCAAAATGTTATGGGAATGCTGACAACAATGAGATTCGTGAAGTGGCTGTTACCAGAAAAGTGACAGGATGGTTCCTGTAAGACAGAATACCTTATTCCTATCCCATTTGCAGGCATTGAGTAACTCCGGGGCTGAGGCACTGAATGTGATCCAACACAACTGAAATGCTTTATCCCAGATTCCTGATCTGTTATGAGTTATTATGAAAAAATTAAGTGTATCACTGAAGTATCAGGCACAGTCAAACAGATTCATGGCAAGAACAAACGTGTTAAAAATGGCAACCATAATTAATGAAGGCCACCTTTTAGCACCTGGTCTAATTAACCAAGATACTAAGTTAATTTAATTTTTAAATTATAAGGATAAACTTCTGGGATTCTTTTAAGTCAAATTCTTATAACAAGAATTCAGAGGAATAAAAATTCCAGTACTTGAGCTTACTGCATTCTTTCTGGAAATGCTTCTTTGTTTTCAGGCAGCTTTCACTGTTTTCTGATTTTCATCTTTCCCCTCTCAACTGCCATAGCAACTATTACAAATATTTATGTGCGACAAATACTGGCGTGGAGAGGCATTCTTTCCTCCAGTATTTATGAAGCACTGTCACAAAAGTGGGCAATACTTTGTCATGCATGTACTACCTGCTATTTACACCTCTGCATAGCAGGGTGTTAAGCAAGTTACCTCACAGGTTTGGATTGTGTTGGCAGCCTGCCAAGACTGATCTACCTGCAAATATATGGTTCCCTTTCACCTCTCTCCTCAGCTGCAAAAAAGTCAACCTTTTTTGGAGTTAAGAAGGGACTGTGTCACCCTTTCATATAAGCAACTTATTACCGAGCATATATGTGAACATTGAGGCTTTGAGTACATAGTAGAGGTCATCCTTTAATAAAGAATTGATCTGTTTTTTAATTCTTAGATTTGCAAAACTCAGGCATTTGTCATGATGTCTGCTCTATCACCAGGGAGGAAGAAAATGAACTCTGACCTACAGAAATTCAGACCTGGACAAAGTGGCAGTTTCTCCTCACCCTTAGGTAAGTTGTACCACAACATGCCTTGCAACCTGGCTAGCTCAAGTCAAATATGAATGGCAAGTGCTAACTTTATGGACATATGGAAAGACAGACCGATGTTAACTGCTGCAAATATTGAGCAACTCATTGACCTTGTATGTTGGTCAGCAAACCACCATCTGAAATGCTCCAGAACTGGGTTCTTAAGCTTACTACAGAATAGAAATACGTTGTTTTAAAAACAAAGGTGAGCTTGTGCTCCTCTAAACTATGGTTCAGGTCCAAAATCAGGCAGGGGGGTTGGAAATAGATGATCTTAAGGTCCCTTTTAACCCAAACTATTCTGTGATTCAGAACAAAAACTAAGTATACTGAGTATACTGAGTATACTAAGTATACTATAAAATACTAAGTATACTAAGTCTTCATGACTGACTTGATATTTAGGTTTCATAGCAAAGGCTATGCTTTGGGAGACTCTGAAAAGTAATAGTCCCATACAAGAATAGCCTTCCAATATCTGAAGGGGGCCTATAGGGATCCTGGGGAGGGACTCTTCATTAGGGACTGTAGTGATAGGACAAGGAATAATGGGTTCAAACTTCAACAGGGGAAGTTTAAATTGGATATGAGGAAGAAATTCTTTACTGTGAGGTTGGTGAGGCACTGGAATTGGACAGGTTGGACAGAGTCTTGGGTGGCATGGTTTAGTGGGAGGTGTCCCTGCCCATGGCAGGGGGTTAGAACTAGATGATCTTAAGGTCCTTTCCAACCCCAACTATTCTATGATTCTATGAAAAATAGACAGATACAGAGAAAGCAGTTAAGCAGATCCCACCACATTATTTAAAATTGCTTTTATCTTAACTAGCAGGCAAGTACCTATCCTTAGAACTTTGATCCATGCTTAACATACACTGGCAGACAAGTATCAAAGGAAGGATCAGCAAGTGCTAAACACAAAGTTTACAGAATCAAGAAAACCAGCAAATGGAAGTAGCACAAATGAGAACATCAAAACAGGGCTCAGAAGCAAAGTGCATGCTGCCCAAATGGTAAACTGTAAAGCCAAATGTTTAAATCACAAGCCCCTGATCCTAATAAATTAACATGAATGAGCATAGAACTAAATGTTTAGTATTAATATGGCATTTCCATTTGCATTAAAAAAAATAAATTGCTTTATAATGAATCTGACTTTTTACTTGGGAAAACAGGACACAAAGTTATTTCTCTTTTACAAAATCATATAGTGAGGCAGGGGCAAAACAATAACATTCAGATATTTTTGCCCTGAGCCCAGGATCCAATCAAGAAGACTGTATTTTAACAGATCCAGTTCTTTGGCAGGAATGAAGATCAGGTCTTGATGGAATTTAAATCCCTGACTGAGACTGCTGAAGGAAACCACACTGCAACCTGAGCTAAGGTAAAATCAGGAATTATCAACGGGAATGTCAGGTCTGGTCTGCAGATTTCTGTTGACTACGGAACAAAATCTTAACACACTTCCTACAAATTTCTAAAGCATTTGACCACAACCACAAAACTAGAAGGATCCATAAACACAGAGCATATTATATAAGCACAGGACTCATAAACATAGAGCACATTATATGACTCAGAAGAAGCACTATCAACAAAAGTTAGCATTTGTGAAAAGAATGTCATTTTTAGAAACTGAACAAAAAACCCATACTCAGATCATCTAATATTCTCAGATACCTGAGAGGTAAATACTTTAAGTTTCCCCACCTGGAATTTAAACCGGGCTTACCTATGGCTATTCTACTCACTCTGGTCAGTCATGTTGAAATAAGGGGTTTAGCTATAGCTAGATTCAAAGCTATTTTGGTGTGTCTACTCCAGTTAGCTGTATTTCAGTACTGACAATCTCAAGTGTTCAATATTATGAAGCCGTCTACAGAAAGAATGATGTTTCCTTTAAAAGGATGAGGTTTGGAGAAAAAAAAAAAAAAATCCTTGTTTAGTTCTATAATTGGCTGTTGTTTATAATTTTGCATACCAGTCACAAAACATTTATGAGGCTCCCAAATCATGTTTTTGAATTTTGCTAGCTAAAAATGCATCATATATTTTAGCATGACAACTTAGATTTCCAGGTAATGATATAAGTCTAACAGCTGTGGATTATTTATCAGTGGTGTACCAGTCAGTGGTGATGTTTTAGAATACAGTCTGACCATGATTTTTAATATCGCTAGCCTAGTCCTGTTGGTGGCTAGAGAAAGTAATAGATGTCATTTTATGTCATGTTTAATCTAAACCTCTTGTTGACAATTTTCAGGCCTCCATTCAGATGACAGTTAGGTCATTATGAGTAATGCAAGCTTTGAATACAACTTTGTATGCTAGGTCATCTATGAAAGTACACCTAGGTACCCCTAATTTTAAAAAAAGTTTCACATACTGAGCAGGAACAACTTAAGTTTTAAAAAGTCATTCTTCAGTCTCCTTTCATATTTGTCTTATAATTGCACAGAGCTAAATTTAAGGAATTTCAAGACTTGTCTTATAATTCATAATTAAAAAAACCCCACAAAAAAGTAGCTTCAGTTTCTGATCAATGAGCCAGTACCACAAGTGCTCCAAAAATGAAAGAAAAATATTACTCTGATCCTGTCAAACTCAGATCACTGCCATATGTTATAGAAAAAATACAGGGAGTAGAGAGAAATCATTGCTAGATACTATTACAAAGACATTTCATAAAACACAGAAATCTGCTGATATTTCTTCTAACGAATTACTTGAACCTTAAAGGATATGTCAAAACTATGGGAAGGAGGAGCACCTTGCAGATCTGGTCTATCTCGGCTGCCTGTTGGGATAAGACAGACATGTATTTTGTCTTTGCACACTTTAGTTTCCTATGGGAATGCAGGTGTGCAGGTAGGCAGGGAAAGGAACTGCACTTCCATAGCCCCCTTGATGTAGATCAGCTGGGAGATCAGGATGCAGCTCAAACCGCACTTCCTCACAGTTTAAGGCCAGCAGTGGGACTAAATTTGGAGTCCTTCAGTAATCTTTATTTTCTACATTACTATGTTATTTGTGTCAAAGCACAAATAATGTTTAAAGATGTCTATAGCAACCTGCACTCAAAGGGACTATAAAATAAAAAGGAAAAAAAAAGATTAAAGGTAACAAAGACAAAACAGGAAGGTGTGAAACACACTAGGTCTTTGAAGAATATGACTGTGGCTATTAGGAACCTTTGACATTCAGTTGAGATTGTGACCTTGGCAACACACTAAATGCAACAAGGCTCTCCAAGAGAAGAACACAGAAGAGCAACAAAGCTGGTGAAGGGTTTAGAGACTCTTTCCTATGGGGAGCGGCTGAAGGAACTAGAGTTGTGTAGCCTGGAGAAAAGGAGGCTCAGAGGAGACTTTATCATGTTGTACAACTACCTGAAAGGAGGTTATAGTTAGGTGGGGGCCAGCCTCTTCTACCAAGTACAAGTGAAAGGACAAAAGGAAATGGCCTTCAAGTTGCTCCAGGAGAGATTTAGATTGGATACTAGGAAAAATTCTTCACCGAAAGGGTTAATGAGCACTGGAACAGGCCGCCCAGGGAAGTGTTTGAGTCACCATCCCTTGAGGTGTTTAAAAGATGTGTAGATGTGGAACTTAGGCTTTAGGGTGGACTTGATAGTGTTAGGTTAATGGTTGGACTTGATCTTAAGGGTCTTTTCCAACCTAAATGATTCTATATTTCTAAAGAATAAATTGACAAGTTTCTTAATAAGCCAGTGCTGAAACAGACATGTATGGAAGCACAAAATAATAGAAACACATATAAAAAAAAACTTTGTGACATGGAAAACCTAGAAAGATCTGCAATAGTATCATGACAGTTAGAAGCATTAATATTCTTGAAGATTAACAGAGTCTGTAGCACAGTACAATACATCAGAGGACGCAGTTTGAGTGCTGATATTTCAGCAGCACTGTTTTCAGTGGACTTCCACTCTAAATGATGCCATGATAGAAGTGTTCTCTCTTACATAGCTTGCCAAAGATAAGGGGCAAAACTTGAGTGATACTCTGAATGTCCTTTTTGCTTTTTATCTAGCCAATATCTAAATTCACCTAGTCTACACCTAGAAGGACAAATAAGCAGCTCAGTTTTGAACTCCCACTAACATCTTTTTTTTTTCATATCAGCAGAGGTATTCATCCAGCACCTCTTTTCCAAAGACATCTCTTGGCTGCTAAACAAAGTCTGGAAATCTGAATCCATTCATGAACTCAGATTTCCCATGTGGCAACACACCATACCTCAAACTGCCCTTACCAGCTCTAGGAAGACATGTGCACTGTCCTTAAAATGGCACACATCACTGTAGCTTGGGTTACATATGTCAAAGCTTCATTCTGCACTATCCAGTAACATGGGGAATGTCAGTACTACAAAGTGTTATCAAAATATTAAATTAAGAACACTAGAAAGAGAAAGGATGAATTGAAGGAAATGAACTAAACTAAGAAATTCATCAGGGACTTGATGTCAGATGAATCAGTAACTGTATATATGTAAGTATTCTATTGCAACTTTTCATCCCAACTGGGGAAATAAATATCCTTCAACACATTGAAATATGAGAAGTTGGCACAGGATGGAAATTCCTTTACAAAGTAGTTTATAAATAACTGATTAGTCAACAAGTAAATTGAAAAGTCCATGTGTCTCTCAAGTCCTTTTTTCTAGGGGAAAAAAAAAAAAGTCATTGCAAAACACCTGTCTGAAAGTTATTTTTTACCTACATTCCATTCATTATTTTTCTGTTTAAAGACAATACCAGAGTGCCAATCACATACAATAGGGGAATCTGAAAATTATTGGTTTTATAAAGGACTATTGAAAAAAAAAGATATGGAAAATCAGAAATGCCTTATTAAGGTGCTAGCTTCCTTCTGGGTATTGTTTGTAACAAATGGCTGATGAGCTTCAGTCATCATCTTACCCTTATGAAGACCTGAAATTTTGACTATGTCAAAATAATCAAAAAAAAATGGCAAAAAACCCTGTCAGCCTGTGCTCCTGTCAGTTCTATATCATAAGCTAACCATGATGTTAAGCCAATAAGTAGAAATATCTTGCTGAATTGGAGAGTTAACTATTCTGTATGGATGAGTCAACACAGGATCTGTATTGCATCTTGGATCTGAACTTGCGGCTTCTCCACTGTATACAAGTCCTTGACCAAATTACTTTTAAATTCAGCTTTTTTGTTTGACTAGAGACTGATTAAAGATAATATATGTATGTTGGTTGGCAAGCAAGGAGAAGCAGGGCTCTAAGATGTTTAATCATAAGCATATCATGTACTATCTATACAGTAAAGAAAATATAACATTTACATGTACTGCTGTTGTCAGACTTCAAAATGAAGGGACAATTTGTGAGACATTACCTGGATGATTTAATTCTGGGACACAGAGGGAACAGAAAATGTGCTCATAAGAATATTTCTCTATACAGAAAATAATAATGCCTTTTAATCAGAAAAATTCTGTTGGTATTTCAAGAATAATTTGAAAATAATCCTATTTGTCAACAATAACAAGTTTATTGGTCCTATTCTATTGATTCAAAGGAAAAAAAAGCAAATTCTGAAGCTGTCAGAGGTTTGGATATTAATGGAAAAATTTAGAGATGCTTTAACCTTTTCCCAAGAACAGTGGCATAACTAGAACCTGTAAGGTTTAGAAAGAGCAAAATGACTCTCAAACAGAAGCAAATTGAGGGGGCAAAATGTTGCATAATATTCTATCTAAATAGTATATTAATCTTACTACCCTGACTGGTAGGGTTCCTATTTACTTTCTTTCTCTCTTTTAATGTATCACAGGGTAGAGAGGATATCAGTGGCACTCACTTCCAGACCATGCATGGTAACCTTGCTAGAGACTTAACTCAGTCTTGATAATCACCGATTTCCACCTTTGTCTTGAAACTGTATGCCTGATATATATATCTCTCATTAAAATGACTGAAAATTCACTGAAGGTTTATATAATGAAAAAGAAATTTTCATATAGAAAATGTGAAATATTTTTCCATTATCATTTGACAGCTGCCTGTCAATAAAATCGTGCTTGCTATATCTTGAATAGTTTGTGAGTGCATTGACGGGCAGACTTCTTAAAGAGCTCTAACTTTCCTCAAAACTGTTAAAGCCTTAAAAACTGGTGAAAAAACGGATATGTATACATTGTCTTACTGAGAGAATTTTCTCCACGTTTCCTACACTTTCAGTAACAGTATAATCACTTAAAAAACATCTGCTGGGGGAGAAAATACTTGTGTTGCAGAAGTGCTCAGGGGACTATACAGTCCTTTTCATAGAAGCATAGAATCATAGAATAGTTAGGGTCGGAAAGGACCTTAAGATCATCTAGTTCCAACCCCCCCTGCCATAGGCAGGAACACCTCACACTAAACCGTGTCACCCATACTCCATTCCACATGGCCTTGAACACTGCCAGGGGTGAAGCATTCGCAACTTCCCTGGGAAACCCATTCCAGTGCCTCACCACCCTTACAGTAAAGAACATCTTCCTTATATCTAACCTAAACTTCCCCTGTTTAAGTCTGAACCCATTACCCCTTGTCCTATCACTACAGTCCCTTATGAAGAGTCCCTCCCCAGGATCCTTGTAGGTCCCATGTATCTGCCCTTTACTGTGGACTTCTTACAGTCACAAAACCACACAGAAATCATTCAAGTGTTACCCTATGATGTAAGCTAGACAGGACTTATGACACTGTCAGCATTTCAGCCATACCATTCTGTGTTGCAGTGTTCAATAAACCACAGTCAAAATTAACTCACCTTCTGCATCTTCCGGCCTTGTAAGATCAATGACACCAGGGCCCAGTTTTCCATCTTCATTTGGTTTCCCTGTTATCTGTGGGCCTAAATTTTCAAACCTTGCTCTTTCCTGTAAAAGAACAGAAGTAGTCTTATTGCTTCATATAGGATAGTTATTCTATGCCTGTGCATATGTGTATGCACTGATACATGCCTTATTTTTAAAATCTGAACAAATAATGAATGCATTTAATTAGAATTTCAACTCAGGGACAAATTTTTACAGATTCTGAATGTTTGCATTTATGAAAATCAGTTTTAAATGTGAAACATATACAGAAACTTTGAGATTATTTTGATCTGCATTGCCATAATGCATAAGCAATTGTACATGCAAATACAAAACACTCTTGGCAGCCAACAGTGCTGATCAACGCTGCTCACTTTGCCTTTCAACTTGTTTTCTTAAGTTAAACTGGAAAAGACAATCAACATTTGGAGACATGAAAATTCAGAAGTCTAAAGAAGTTTGTATTAAAATATACTGCTAATTTACTGGAAAAAGCACTTTTCCCCTGATACAAGTTTCAAGTTTGTATTCATACCTCTGAGAAAACACAAGTCTGAATTTATACAAGAGATTTTCAAAGACAAGTATTTGAATGAAGGAATAATAGATGACAGAGCTGATATTATTATTTTGTCTAGGAATTTAAATTGTACCTCAGTGGAAAGGGAACATGAGGAGATTTAAAAAAAAAAAAAAAAGGAAAAAAGTAAAAGGGAGGAGAGATGGAAGAATGTACAGTCCTATTAAAACAGAAAGCTTTTGAGAGCTGGAGACCTCCATAGGAAACCTGGAACTAGAAGGTGAAAACTGAAAGGTATTTTATGTGCTAGCCCAGTTCCTCAGTCAGCTACTGGACAAGGGCACTATAAATGGCACTGTGATACTGTCTCACAATAGTAGTCTCTGTAGTACTGTGTATCAGTAGCAAAGTGTTCAATGGTTATCATTAATTTAGTGTTCTCATTTGAAGGAACACAGCATGTTTTCCCTCTTGCCTTGTTGTTACCTCTTCAGACTAAACTTGGCATTATGTTATACTTGTGAAAGAATGAAACCTTGTTGTTCATTACTATGAAACAATATTAAATGTCATGTCAGCTTGAATTTGCAGACATGAAATACCAGCTTTCAGCTCTACGAACAGTTTCTCCATGTTATACTTAATGCATTATGCAGAAGTAGAGTGTTGATTGCTGTTCAGTCTATTGTTCAATGACCTAGTTTTGTGCTGTGCATACTAGACATAAGAAGGAAACACTAGGAGTTTCTTTCCTGCAAGATGGTTAGAAACTTGGAAATATTCTTAAGGAATAAAAACCCCCATACTTGGTGGCTTTGACTCCACCTTTGTCCTACCTCCAAATACTACTTCTTTCCAATGTGGTTACTGTTCTATTATCCATACCTCTCAGTAACAGAACTCCACCAGGCCAACAACTAAGGAATTCTTTCAATTCCTCAGCCTTTTGATTCCAACATCCATGGATTTTTTTTTTTTAATTATTTTCTGCTTAATTTGCAGAGGAAGACTAGAAAATCTGACACTGGATTTGCCACAACATGCTGCCGAGGCATTTCAGTTACTAATTGCATTTCTAAATATTCCTCAGAACCTTCCAGTTGTTGAACAAAATGACTCTGCATTTTATATTTGATTAACTTCTTATTTTCTTCTGTAAAATCTGTGATTGGTGACAGAGCTTACATATATGAAGGAACTCACAAGAAAAGAGTTACAAATGGAATATGACTGCAGAAAGGCACTGCAGTACTAGAGACACAATAGTTTACTGAAAGATGTTGTGCAATATAACAATGCACCTGAATCATCAGGATGGGATCTGTTATACTGCTAGACAGAATAAAAAATAAGTTTGTCAAGAATTCTGCTTTCCATCACAAAGGGCTGATCTGCAGTAGAGATAAAAACAAAGAACAGTACTAAAAAACCAGCTTTCGGCACATATATTGCCTCTTCCAAAATATTTGTGCTGAAAGCTTTTTCTTATCTAGTACCTGCAGTATTCTTGGAAGAACATCTTTTAAGCGTGTTTTAGAAGAAGGAGAAATACCTTTCTACTACAAAAAGCAACAGACCTTGCTACATATCAATCTGCACATTTGGAATATATTCCTAGTCATTCATTCTCCTTGATTTTACCAAAAAATATTCTCTTGGAAAAAAAAAAAAAAAAGGAAGAAGAAAAGAAAGTTTCTGAAAGAATATCAGTATTTTGACACGGCAGAAGAAAAGGGAAAATTTCATGATAAGGTTCAAGAACAGTAAAATGATAGCACTTATACCGTAAAAAAATACCTGCTTTTGTCAAAGAAGATGTACTTAGCGTTATTTAATAACCTCTTCCTTCTAAATCATAAAAAGCAGTAACAAAGCTAGGTGCATTTAAGTCTTTGAAATGCCTTTTAAAGTCATTCCTTTGCTTGTTTTTTTACTGCAAATAATCTTCATAATGATCATAAAAAAAATAAAATATCAATATTTCCAATGAGTTTAGACTAATTCAGAGAACTGTGAAAAATAAAAAATATTCCTCTACACTAATGATGATTTTATCTAGTAGATGCCTTTACAATTCCATGAAATACAGAAAACTCATATGAAATTTATTATTAGCAAGGAAACGTGTCCCACTAGGCCCCAGTCCTTTATGGGATTTGTCTTTGTGCCCATCTTGAATTTATCCTGAATAGTTACTTGCACTAGAAATCCTTTAAAGGTATCCCTTTTTCCCAATATGAGCAAGGACTGAGAGGTAAATTGACTCTGTACATAATATTTCTATATGACCAAAAAAAGATGTACCTTCATTAAAAGTAAATGGCTATACCTGTCTGCAGTAACAACTATGTTCCCTACACGTGTATTATATTTGCACACATGTACACTGACTGCTGGATGTATTACTACCTCCCTCATCTACATTATCAGAAAATTACAGTGAGTTTGTAATAAAGTACATGTATTTGCTTTTTTTTTTTTTTTAATAGTGAAAGAACATTTTAGACTTCTATTTTGAACTGGTTGGTTTTTGTTGGGTTTTTTTTTGTGCTGGCTACAGACCTTATACCGTATATTCACATTAAGTTTTCCCATTTAAATGTCAGAAAAAAGGTTTAGGACATGACACTGATAACCCTTTCTCATGACTAGATCAACACAGTCAATTGGAGTTTGTGCTAGAAAACTGAAAGCTCTTTCTAGCATGATTCAGATCCTTTGTACTTTTCATATGCTGAACACACAGTAAAAGTAATCACTTCTTTAAAATTAGAAAAAGAAGAGCAAAAAGATTCTTCTTAGCAGCCAAATCTTAATTTTCCATTCTGTGATATGATTAGGCACTTATTTATGCATTGTCAGTCACAAACATGCAGAAAACGTAAAAGTTATTGAAAAAATTAAAGTCTGCTCAACTGTCTTGCAGGACTGTTGGTTCTCTAAGTGCTTTGAAATTATGATGTATGAGGTAGATGTTGCATATTAAATAAAGATATTTAAATTATAAAGCCCCCGTTAGTGCGAGCTGATGAATGTTAAACGTTATGAGCCACAAGGCTGTGGCATCCATCATATTCACATATTATCACAGTCAGTGATGGAGCAGACCCAGTGATGACAGATAGACTGCTAGATAGTTATCCCTTATTTTCCAGAGTCACCAAGCAAGCCTTTCAACCCCTTTGGCATTATTTTTAGCTTTGCATTAAATTAGCAACTTTTCCGTCACGTTCTGGCAGAAAGTATCGATTCTTTCTTCACATGTGGAAGGTAAAAGAATGATTTAGTGAAGCAAGGAGTAAAGGAAAAGGAAGCAGTAGCCTCTACTTCTGAAAAGGCTTCGAACTTCAAATGACTAGAAACAAATATAAAATTGTGATCTTGTGAAAGAACAGCAATGAAACAGTAAGCACACAATAATGGTTTTTCTCTGCACTTAGATAAAAGCTGAATTTTTGATGTGCACAGTATATTTTCATAAAATTTTATATACTATGTTTTATACACTTATTGGCTATTCCATTATAATGTGTGTGCTAACAGTGAAATTGCTCTTAAATTTATGTGTGTTATTTATATGTTCCCACGTAACAATGCTTTTTGTTGTAAAAAATATTCTGTTTATTAATGTAACTTTACAACCACTGCATCCAAGATCCGTGGTAAATTAATGACATGTTTATTATTTTATAGTGTCATTAAATTTTTACTGATCACTCCATCAAACAGAAGCAATAAAGGCCATAATGCAAACTGGGACACTTAGATCAGGGGAGTAGGAAGGCATTCCATATAGTCAGAAGTAAACGGCTTGCTATAAATGATATTTATACCATCTTTAAGGATGTGAGAATACTTGGACAAGTTTGGCAAAACTGTTTCTGTAGTAATGTGGATTGTGTACTTAAATAACAGTTTACTTGCCAGCGAGACAATTTTTTTTCAAACCATATGCGAGAAGATGACTGATTGCATCCATTTCTTGAAAAATAATATACGAAATGTAATAATACACTGGGCAATCCTCCCTTCTGGATTACCAAGACTGATCCGACTATACCCATGCCTCAAATTATTTCAACATGCTTTCTTTTTCCACATCTGAAATGTATGCTTAGTCTGAAATGGAAAATGTCATGAACGTTGATCGCTGGATGAAAGATAGAAAATATATATATATTTTGCAAACAAATACTTTTTATTTAAGTAGACGTGTTTGGATAATGATGTAATACCCTTTATTTCAGTAGTCTAGCATGGAAGCAGTTACCAACATGAATTTGAAGAGGCACTTTCTAGAAACTGAATTAATACGGGTTATTCACAGAAGCCACAGAACATATTACTGAAGGGATATTATTTCTTCTGAGGACAGTTCTTTAGTTAGAATGACTACAAATAATTACTGCATGTTGTCTTCACATATAAATGTATTTCAATTGAATTATTCAATACTAAATGTTCTAGTAGCTTACTTGCTAATCATGATCTGTTCCCTTCATATACCATGGACAGTAAACAACAGGAAAGCAACTTAGTATATTCAAAACATAAAAAGGACATTTTCAGAAGAAAACAGAAAATTATTCCCAGTTTGAACTAGGAGGAATCACAAAACCTTTTTATTTTTTCCCCCTGGAAAGTCAAGATACAAACATCCCAAGCTTTTCACTTCTCACTACTTTCAAATGGCTAGGACTGAAAAGTTAAATTACCCTCCACTTAGAATCTTTTGCAACATCTTGGCACACAAGGGATAATTACAAATTGACTTTCAGCCTTATCTCTGGATATTTTAGTTATTACGGGTGGGAAGTTTAAACAATAACCTTATTACAGCAATGTCAATCATCCTACTGGTGTGCAGGCATGCAACTGCTGGAATTCTTTGGATGACAGAGTAGATAAACATAATAGTGGCATTATTGTTACAATTAAAATGAAGGCCTTTGGTTTTACAGAACTGTGGTGAATATCTAGAACTTGTTTTCAACATCACAACAGCAGGAGTTGCTCCAAGAAACTGGAGAAATGAAATTAGCAAAGTAGGCAAATTTACTGTAGGAATGCCAATATCACAAGATACTACAAGATACAAAGTGTATCTTTTCCAACCACTGATTAACAGGTTGCACGAATGAAGAAAATGCTGAGTTCTATGAATTTTGACACAACCTGACATTATTTTTTATTTAAATTAAATACCTGAATTCAATGTTCTCGGGAACCAAAAAGGGATAGTGAATTTTCACCCTACATAGAATAGTTAGGGTTGGAAAGGACCTTAAGATCATCTAGTTCCAACGCCCCTGCCATGGGCAGGGACACCTCCCACTAAACCATGCCACCCAAGGTTCTGTCCAACCTGGCCTTGAACACCACCAGTGATGGAGCATTCACAGCTTCCCAGGGAACCCATTCCATGCTGCTGGTTTCCGTTTTTGAAGGCCCCTATGTTGTAAATAAACCGTTCTAGTACTATCTTAGTATGTTTCCTGAACATACAGCATGGACTAGTATCCCTGACACAGACTACACATTTGTGTTACATTACAGTGCCACAAATCAAAGAGCTTGCTTGAAAAGATGTGGGGAGAGAGAAGCTGTTAGGTCGCCTTTTAAGTATATTCATCTTTAAGCATAACTGGAAAGTAAGAGGTTAAAAGCAGATAACAGGGAATTTACACTTAAATTTCATTGCCTGATTGGCAAGCCTCAGCTGGCTTCCACGTGACAATGGAACATATGCAAGACCACCATAAGCAGAATATACTCCCAAGTGGCTCAGTAATAGAATGACATAATGATTGTCATGATATGGGACTTTCTTCTTTTCAGTCAAAATTAAGAATTCCAATTTTATTAAAATTTAATGTGTCTAGAAAAAGGTTTGAAACTGGAGTGTGAAAGGCAGAAATTTCATCAAAAAAACAACTGTAAATCTAGACAGCCTAACTGTAAACACTCTTTAGCTAATTATTTTGTAAGTCTGATTTTAAGGATTAAAATTCTTAGAACCTCTATTTACTGTGAGCAGTATCCATCTTCATCTCTGAACTCAAATAAGAAGGATTTAGACGAATTCCCTGATTATTTGGAACATTCAGCATGTACCAAAAAGCTAGTATACTTCAGCAAATTGAAACCTGACTTTGAAAATAAGTGTATGAATTAAAAAAAAAAATAAAAGAAAGAAAAGCTAAAAAAAGAACAGATAGCAAGTGCTTCCACCTAAGTAGGAGACATACCCATAACTATTGCCACACTTACAGGCACTCCTAAACTATGGATCTGCCCTGGTTAGATTACTTTCAACAGGATTACTGCACTTACTGAGCCCCCTTAACCAAATGCCTTATGTCTTTGTTCATATGGTTTTAATACGGTTTTAACCAATTGCAAGGTTATTTATAAGTTTGCAACTCCCCAGTAGTTAGAGTTATGAAGCATTCAGACTTAAGCATATCCAGTTGTGTGGTAACCCAACTACTGCTTTCATGCGGTTTCCAACTTCTTATTCATGCACAAAGGCATGATGCATGGCAGTATCTGAGAACTTTCTTATTAACTCTTTGTTTCAGCAGCAAATTCATACAGCAATCTACAGTAAAATTACACATCCGTTAAAAGGTAAAGATTAAAGAACATTAAAAAAAATCATGCAGTGATTGGAATTCCACTGTGTATGGAATTCCACCTTAGACTCATGAGAAGTCATCAGTCTTGGAAAAACAAAGGGATAATCAATTAAATTAACAGCTGGTAAATGAAAAGCAAACAAAAGGAGTTACTACTTTACACTGTGCATAATTCGGCTGTAGAATTCACTAGAGGTCAGAAAGAGTCCAAAGCTTGGGCTGTCACTTGTTTTTAAAAGAGCTGGATAATTTTATGACTGTTAACAACATCTGTAGTTACACATGCTAAGATAATCAAATCTCATGTTCCAGAGTGTAAGCTGTTCAACTGTTGGGGTCAAAGATAAATTCCCTTGTTCTCTTTGCTGCTCCCTTCCCTCCTGACCAACATCCACAGATGATTAAATAGGAGCCTTCTAGGAAGAGAAGCTAATTTTCTCTTATAACACTAGGTATTGCTCACTAGATTTAAGGGAGAACTGGTAAATGGTATAGATCAAATGTATTTACAGCCATTTACCTTTAAATGGTTTACCTTTAAATGTAAATACAACCATTTAAAAATGCATTTTCTTTTAACTAAACACATACATGTGCATTTTTGTGAGAGACAAAAATAAACATGAGTTACAATTTAAATACACTTCAACTAGGAGATAGCCAGACTGTTTGTTGGTTTGGTTTGTTTTGTTTTTCTGTACTGCAAAGTGACTAATGGAAGAAATTCAATAGCTACTCCTAGACCTTCAGAATGGCCATTCAAATTTCTAACATTTGAGTTACAAGCATAAAAGTACTGAGACATTGCAAAACAAATGCTTTTTTTTCCTAGCAGACTAAATACTATGGAGGAGTAATAATACACATTTCGTTATATTTCAATTTAATTCAGCAGCTAATTGGACCTTGTCAGTTACGGCCTCATTTTCACTAAGTAAAAATGTCTCTATTTAAAAATGGAGACATTGAAATGCAATAAAAGTGTACAAAAATACTTTTACCAAATTTATACAATGCCATTATTCTGTACGTACATCTGCATGCCACCCCAAACTTTCCTGCTTGAGACTAAATTTCATTAAGAGTATTGTCATGCATTAGGCTCAGAACAGAATTTAGAAGATCAGAGATCTGGTTACTAGCCTCAAAACTGTGAATCTCCTTTTCTCTTAATCATCTAGTAATATATTCCAGGCTGAAAACACAGCTTTAGCAAGAAGCCACAGCAGCATAACAACCAGCAAAACTATTCTAGGTTCAGCACAACAATTTTTTTTTTTTTTGGATTGGAAAAAAAAAAGGCAGAAAAGAAGTCACCAATTTCAATTTTAGTGTGGTGTTCTGCAAACCTCAACAGTACAAAGCAAATTCAGCTGCCCTCCACAGAAAGCTGGGAAAAGAGAGAACTTAAAAAAATCCCGAACACGCACACACACACACACACACACGCACACGCACACGCACACGCACACGCACACGCACACGCACACGCACACGCACACGCACACACACACACACACGTCCACGGGACCTTATGAAATCTATCCACAGGTCCTGAAGGAGCTGGCAAGTAAAGTTGCTAAGCCAATTTCCATTATATTTGCAAAATCATGGCAGTCAGGTGAAGTTCCTGATGATTTGAAAAAGGAAAATATAGCCCCTGTTTTCAAGAAGGAGAAAATGGATGACCTGGCAAATTACAGCCCAGTCAGCCTCACCTCTGTGCCTGGCAAAATCTTGAAGCAGATTCTCTTGGAAGGCATGCTGAAGCACATGAAAAACAACAAGGTGCTTGGTGACAGCCAGCATGGCTTCACTAAGGGGAAATCCTGCCTGACCAATCTGGTGGCCTTCTATAATGGGGTTACGGAACTGATGGACAGGGGTAGAGCAGTTGATGTCATCTATCTGGACTTGCGCAAAGCATTTGGCACTATCCCACACAGCATCCTTTCTCTAAATTGGAGAGACATTGATTGGTGGACCACTCAGTGGATAAAGAATTGGCTGGAGGACCACATGAAATTATTGTGGTCAATGGCTCAATGTCCAGCTGGAAACCAGTAACGACTGGTGTACCTCAGGGATCAGTGTTGGGACTGGTCTCATTCAACATCTGTGCTGGTGACATGGACAGAAGGATTGAGTGCACCCTCAGCAAGTTTGCTGATGACACCAAGCTGAGTGGTTCGTTGATATGCTGGAGGGAGGTAATGCCATCGAGAGGGACCTTGACAAATTTGTGAGGTGGGCTGACGTCAACCTGATGAAGTTTAACCATGCCAAGTGCAAGGTCCTACACCTGGGTTGGCGTAATCCCAGGTACAGCTACAGGTTGGGCAGAGAAGAGATTCAGAACAGCCCTGCAGAGAAGGAATTGGGGGTGTTGGCTGATGAGAAAATGAACAACTGCCTGCAGCGTGCGCTTGCAGCCCAGAAAGCCAACTGTATCCTGGGGTGCTTCAAAGGGACCGTGACCAGCAGGTCAAAGGAGGAGATCCTGCCCCTCTAATCTGCTCTTGTGAGACCTCACTTGGAGTATTTTGTGCAGTACTGGTGTCCTCAACGTAAGAAGGACATGGAAATGTTGGAACAAGTCCAGAGGAGGGCCATGGGGATGATGAAGGGACTGGAGCACCTCCTGAACTATCACTAGCACTGCTGAACCAGCACTATCTGAAGGAGGCTAATAAGGATGATGGGGAAGGCCTATTCATTAGGGACTGTAGTGATAAGACAAGAAGTGAGAGGTTCACACTTAAACAGGGGAAGTTTAGATTGTATATAAGGAAGAAGTTCTTTACTGTAAGGGTGATGAGGCACTGGAATGTGTTGCCCAGGGAAGTTGTGAATGCACCGTCCCTGGCAGTGTTCGAGGTTGGACAGAGCCTTGAGTGGCATGTTTTAGTGGGAGGTGTCCCTGCCCATTGCAGGGGGGTGGAACTAGATGATCTTAAGGTCCTTTCCAACCCTAACTATTCTATGATTCTACTGTGTGATTCTATATCTGGTACTTTATATTACATTCCTTTTTCTTTTTTGCTTGATAAGCTGTTATCATACTTTGGATTAGTGTTCAGGCAACAAATTTATGATCGCTTTTGGGAAAAATTTTCTTGCAGAGAAGTATTCTTCGAAAGTCTAAATGAAATCCTGAGTAAAACTTTCATAATATTGAAAACTTTCATAATCTTGCACTCCTCCATTGAGGAGTGGTAGGAGTTTTCCTATAGCTGGAAAATTATTTGAGAATATGAGTGATAATTCAGTGTTTGGTCTTCTTTGTTACTTCAACCTTTCTGCAAAACCTGAAAAAAATCTCTCTTTGTTTCAGGTTACCATCAGTGGTAGCAATGGTAATAATGCAGTAAAGATTCACTCATTGAGTAACCTTGACAGTACAGAGTCTCTGCTATTGTATGACCCTTAGTCTAAAAAGAGTATCAGAAATATTTTTTTTCTTTTTCTAGTATATGGGTTTTCTCCTCATGAAAAACCCCAACAAATATCTAGCATTAAATTTATTATTTTTTCAGAAAACATATGGATTTACAAGTTTTTGTCATCTAATATAGTACATCCCATCCCATTAATGTATTTATTGTGTGATAGTATTCTTTGAAGATTCTAAACAGTGCTCAAAATAAAATTCAACCTAACCTTTTCAAATGCTAAAGTAATTTTTCATAAGTTCTTTTCTCTGAATTCAAATCTCTGTCACACCTAAAATAAGGTGAGAACACTAGCTTCTCTACTGACATAACTCTGCCTATCTCTGTGTCGTGGTTTGGGCCATAAATCAGCCACGCAGTTTGCTACATGGAGAATCGAAAGAATGCAACTCCCACAGGTTGAGATAAGAACAGTGTCGTAACTAAGGTATAACACAAACCACTAC
>JAOEHY010028858.1:0-11516 GCA_025447955.1 Psilopsiagon aurifrons | reverse complement strand
AGGTTGGACATAGCCTTGGGTGATATGGTTTAGTGGGAGGTATCCCTGCCCATGGCAGGGGGTTGGAACTAGATGATCCTAAGGTCTTTTCCAACCCTAACTATTCTATGATTCTATGACAATCCAAAGACAATAAAAGTCTGCTTATCTGCTGACTGAAACCTTAACAATAAGGTTAATTGACAATTCTTAACAGTTAAGAATATTTTTTTCCAAGAAAAATGAGATAGTCCAACTAGATTGTTTGTAGCCTACATACTTTTAAACTATTTCTTAAGGATTCTAGCTGGTAGTACAGTATAACAAAACATACAAACAAAAGAAGAAAAAAAACCACCGACTTCAGATATGAATTACTTACTATACTGCCTGAAACCTAGGGTACCTGTTCCTTATTTTGGTGGCAGTTGAGTAGAAGATGCTTCTAGATTAAGGTAACATCTCTGATTAAACATACATTCTGCTGAAAAAAACCCTAGTCAACCTCTTAAACAGAATCTTCTGCTATTCTGAAATAGATTTAGCAACTTTCAAAGCTGCTTTCAAAGTTAAACACAAGTTCAGAAAACTGCTTAGCATTTATATAGATACATATCATTTTGACCACCTTGAAGAGAAATTCTGGTACCTGCAGAGCACAAATTGTAGGTGTACCCTGCTAATCTGCATCTGTTTGTCATTAAGCCTATAGAAATGAGCAATTTCACTTTCAACTCAGACATGAGTCATTTGATTCTGTAACTAAAAAAAGTAGGATGTAATGTACCATGCAACTCAGCAGAGTCAAGAAAATGAGTGTATGTGCTTTCATTTGCTTCAATATCACTACTGAAGCAAATGAAACTGCACTATCATTGCAGAACAGAGCTTGTACATGGTGCTACGCAGGGCTTCACAACTGCCACTACCTGTGACTCTGTCAGAAACACCATTGTAAGGACTTACAGTTAAATTGTCATTTTTAAGTGTGAAATTTTATTCTGGCACACCACTCACACACCTTTATCAGTGAGGAACAGCAGCATCATTCAGTGTCCTGACATATTGATCCGTATTGTACATTCTTTTAGAAATCTCCAGAGAGATTCCTAAGTCTCGTTTTTTATTTGTAAGTCTGAAGCTAGAGTTTGAATGAACATGAGCCAGAGAATGTGTCTGTAGAGAAGATTATTAATACTGAGTTTAGAGTTTATAATAGCAACAAATGACTGGAAGAGAACAGAGATACTCCACTGTTAGTGTGAGAAAGGTCACAACTGTCTTTTAATTGCTGCAATAAATTCAAATTTAGCAAGTTTAGAAAACAGAGTTTGATTGCAGTTATCAATGCCCTGATTAGCTACAAACATTTCAGCTATTAGCATGCCACCATATTTTATTTACAAATCATCAGCATTCAGATAAGGCCAACTATCAACCAGCTAACCATACAGCAACAACCAAAGACAATTCAACCACGGCTGAGATAAACCAGTGTCCCAGGCAGCCTGCCTGATAATCTTTTTCAGAAGCAGTACAGATTTAGCAGTGTCTTCTCTTTCAATACCAAGAACTAGGAAATAGGTAGCCAAGCAAGGGTAGGTAGAGTGGTGCACAGGTCACCTACCCATTCTCCAGCATAAAGGAGACATGCATGTGTATATATACTGTGTCAATGAGGTATTCTTATAATTCATTTATGCCAAATAATGGCAGCAGAGAAGTACAGAGGCATGCGAGTTAAGACATAAACTGGAAGATATCTAGACACCTTGGAACATACCTCCACCTGGAGTAATAATCTGTAACGATAAGTAGGACATAATCCTTAAGGAATTAATGTAGCATTAAAGCATTAATATGTCTTTTATACCCTACCTCCAAGCTAGTATGCAACAAGATACTAAGGTATCTCAGTATGCCTTAGTCTTCAATCTTTACCTGCACCTGCACCTTCTGAATGTGCAATAGGACAGGGAATGGACATCACTGTGCTGGATGCAGAGAATGTCTTTGCCTGAATGATCCAGTCAAACTGCTCCATTCTAACTAAGACACTGAGTTTGTACCAAACCTTATTTTCAGTTTATCTTTTGCATTCTTAACTCCCTATGTTATACCTCAACATTTAAATCTTTTAGACGGAATACCTGAGACTGAATATGCAGGAAAACTAGCACATTTTTATCAGATTCTTTCTTAAGATACAGTGTTTAACTACTATTTTTCTATTTTTCTCTGAAAAATAATAATTTTTCTGATCATGAAAAAAAGTTGGGTTCATTTTCAGCAAACAGATAAAATGCGTATTTTGTGCACACACTTGCTTCAAGTCTAGGCTCACTATGTTTTGCTGGAGACTTGCAGAAAAACGAAGTACTTCTGCGTTAAAGAAGAGACAGCTGAACAGGGAATCCAGAGTGCTACTACAATCCTCGCATCACATACTAAATGGGAAACATGTCTCCAAACCAAAAGGGTTGCAGGTGGGATATCAGAAAACCAAATTCAAATTTGAAATGCTGATCTCCAGACGTAGCCCAAATGCTGGATAGGGAATTGCAAAATCCAGCAAGATACAAAGACTAGAAGACAATTTCTGACCCAAAGACAAATACATAAAAATAACAAATTGGGACTGAAATGGAAGAAAGAGCCAAAGAACTAATGCACAGTATCTATGAAAGTAACATTAACATTCTTTGAAAGATTTTTTTATATCAGTCTCAAAGACAATAAAAGTCACAGTTGTGAATTACTATATGAATTCAACCTCACAATGTTTTTCTTACAAAATTTTATTTACATAAACTATATTGAGACAGAGCATATTGAATAACTGAGCAACTGACAAAAATCCTTATAGGTTTATGTTTTATGGAGACAATGACATATCACAACTTGACTACCAACAGTTGTAGTGACACTGCAGATTATATCTACATTATAACATAATAGATTTGCGCACACAAAAGTAAATTCCTAGACAGAATCTACATTGCTCTAAGCATTATAAGAAACAACTGAAACAACTGAGAAAAATCCTTTTCAGCTAAAAAGAAAAACAAAAAAAAAAAGCTTTCCTTCCCCCCTCCCGGTATACAGATGTTGGTTCAAACTTGATTTTCTAGACCTTCAGAGGACTTTTCAGAAGTAGTACTTTGTCTCTTCCCAAATGCCAAATAGGTATTTCCCATAAAGGCAGTAGTTTTTGTTGATCTAACTTTTATTGGAACTGCTGTTCACTTTGGAACACAGTATGAAGTAGGCTGGTCTTTGAAGAAAGTGACTCAAAGTTCTGCATGCAACTGAACCGAATCAAGCACTTAAAAAAAAAATTAAAAAAATCTTATAATATATTTTAAAGAAACTGTATGTAATTCTCATCTGAATAGCCCTTTCATGATTTTTCTAAACCTGTGGGGTTAATAACTCAACTCTTAAGCCTTTACTACAAAAGATATTTTAAGTGCCTTTAAGAAGAAGTTGTTGCATGCTGTCCTGAAAGCCTGAATCCAACTGAAAAGTCTTAAGACCCCTTCTGACTTCATGCTTCTGGATCAACTTCAAGTTTCTGCATCAAGGACATGACATATTCATGTAGGTTTTTCTTTGTAAGTAGCATCAGCCACTCAAAATCACCTAAGTTAGAACGTATTACAAGTATCTTACCCCCTGATCTGCGGATGATCAAAGAAATAAACTTACACAAATTCAGTCTGCACTTGGGAACAGAATGAAGCATTCTCAAAAATGCCATCATTATAGACAATGGCAATGTTATATGCAATTTAAGACTGCCATTATTAGACAACCCGACTGCTCTGAGTAATTCCATCTGACCTATTTAAGAGTAAAAAGAAACATAAGAAAACAAAAAATTTTCAAATAGTCCCTTCTGCTTTTTTGCTCACTTGCTGATGCTCCCTTTTCCATTAATGTGTTTGACTAAAAGCATTTACTTTCATGATGATAGGAACTCACGGGTTTGAAATAAAAAAAAAGAAAAAAAAATATGTATATACACACCATCAGTACTGCAGTTCCACTTACAAATCCCAGTTACAGAGCAGACCCTAATTTTCTGTAGAGCCCCTTACCTGAATAGGAAGTGGAAGAGCTATTGAATGGGTCATGAAAAATGAAAAGAGAAGAAAAGGTCCTGAGCCAACCACATTTATAAACAACACTGATCTGCAGATCTGACCTATCTCACTTAGCTGTAGCTTTGCTAACTTCTAGCAGTTACTAAGAAAATCTAATGTATTCTATAATCCTGGATTGTAAAGTCACACGCACAATGACTGATGATGGGTTTTGCCACTATATTTATGCTTGGGAGTCCCGCAGTAAACTACGATTGCTATTCACTTTCATTCCACCTCCTTAAAGCACCCACTGGTGAGCAGACTGATCAACTATTTGATTCCCTGAGCAATGATCCTTTATGCAGTCAGAATCACTGGGAGCTGCCATCACCAAGTGAACCAACTCCTAACTTTTAAGTACTTCCCTATATTGCAGTTCTGGAGTAAGCCTTAATAACCGTATAAACGGACTTCTTCCAACGTCCAGATGGCTCAGTGTGCTCTCCACACTGAGATCTAGGCATGTTCTGTGGCCACAAAAATATACTCTACACAAACCAAAATGTTTATGTATTAAAAGGAACTTTTCCCACACACAATGGGAACAACTGATGCCCTTTGGGTTTTTTCATTGCATCCAGAACCCTACCCACATATGCAGATCACTTCTGCACATTATCTCATTTAACATAGCATTTCTGACCATTGCAGTTTGAGGAAAACCCTCAAGTAAATAGGTAATAAATGGTTTTCTCAAACCCAGGACAATTACTTACAGAGGAGTGTTAATGCTATATATTTAAACCTTATTTAAATCACTCAAATATAAACAAGACATCTTATTCCATTGGATGGCAACAGAACACTAACTTGCTCACATTAAAGTACATTCAGGACACATAAGCATACAAGAAAAGTGAAAGTAATTCCAAGAGCGAGCGGCAATACTGCCAGTAACAAACCAAACAATCTTATGAATTACTTCTATGCTTCAGACAAGAAGAAATGTGGAGCAAAATAAGTGCTGTTTAAAAGTTAGCATGAATACAAATTAAAAGTTGATGCCCAGGTAGATAAAAGGAAACCCTACAGAATTGATACTACTTGTAAGCACCTTTTAAAAGCAAGAAGTCTAACGGCCAAAGTACCTGGTGTCTGTCACCTGTCCTTATCCCCACTTAGGCAAAATAGGTTAAACCCCTAGATCATTCTCTCCAAAGATCCAATACTTATTTAACATATGGTAGCTGCAGCTATATGTACATCATGGTCCAGATCTTCCGGAAGCTATGCATTGTGGAAGAATTAAAACAGAATCATTTGATGCGCTAAATATAAGCATAGTAGTATTTGCAGAAAATTAAGAGGAGATGTCAAATTAAGTAGCACTACATACAAATCAAAGTCTTAGCTCACTATATATATATACTTATTCTGTGTTCAGGCTGCTAGGCTTAGTCTTAACAACACACCTATGACACAGGGAGGGGCAAAGAACATTGTGAGTGGATAATGAATGGGAGGGTGCATTAGACTATTTATACCTCCCATGAGATTACCATTCCCAGCCGTTTCAAACTGACAATTTAAATGCCTTGGGTATTGCACTGTTACGCCATTTAGTCCAATTGATGTTTAGCATACAAAATTCACGGGGCAGCCTCCTCTCTACTTTTGCTTATTGCTTTTTTGCATTATATAAAATATTGAGTCAAAGCTCTTCTACTGATGAACTCAGTGCTGTGCCACTACTCAACTGAAGTTAACTCAACATGCAACTCATAAAATGTAGCATCCACTTTCTTATCAACAGGTAATTCCAGAGGCATGACAGATGTTTCAAGACATCATTAGTTGATCATGAAGTCCCAGCTGGCTGCTAAATGGAAATAAGCCTGCTTCTTTTGCTACAAAGACACTCACAGGTACACTGTTTGCTTAAAAGAAGCACACAATAATAATTAACATATTGGAATCTTTCGCATAGTGTTCATGAGGGGAAATAATTATGTGAAACCAAATGGTCAGTGGCTACTCAGTTGGGAAAAGGTATCTTAAGGTCCTTTCCAACCCTAACTGTTCTATGATTCTATGATCTCCAACACAAGGGTCATTGCAGTGGCATCTTTAGATGATCAGGTGAGACATCCTTAGTTATTTTTTTGTTGAATTTTTACAATCTAGCTGGTCTGTGATCTAACAGGAATATTACAGCATTTGAACAACCCACTGCTACTAGTTATCTTAAACTAAGTACAAAACAGCTCCCAGTCACCATAACTGACCTTCAGAACCATTTCTGCATCTGTGCGGTGGTGCATCTATCCCTCTCTGTCCTGAACCCCTCTGCTCCCCAAGAATTCCTAGTAGGCATGCTTCCATCGCCTGTCTCCAGCCAGCCACTGCTTTCTCTGTATGGAGAACAGCTGGGGGACTCCTGGATCATGCATGGAAATGAGACAACTACGTGAGTGCAGACAGACACAGCTCTAACACCCAGCTGCACCACGATTGCAACTATACAGCGAGCATGAACTTCATCCTTATGTCACAATTATACCTCAGATCCTGAAGATCTTACCATACCTTTTGCTAGATAAAAACCCAATAATTACAAATCACGACTTTGAAGAAAATTACCAGAGTGGGTTTTTTTTTAATTTTTTTTTTTTTTTTTTTCTTTTGGAATGCCCCAAATGGTCAGGAAGCTTTGGCTCTCAGATGCTCTTTACATTACTTTCCTACATGAACTAGCATTAGTCATATATCACTTTAATATCACTCTCCTTACAACACTGGTAGTTTTACTTTCAACTGACTTCTGTACAGAATATCAGAACAAAGGGAATAAGCATTAGCCTCCGCAACTCAATGGTTGAAAAAACAAGTTTGTTGGTTTTGATGCTTGTTTTTGGTTTTGGGGGTGGGGTGGGGTGTGGGTTTATTGTTGATTTTTTTTTTTTTTAAATTGTGCATCACTAACACATTTTGAGATCACCTTAAAAAAATCTGGAACCTCTAAAAATACCTATCACGGAACAGGAAATCTGAATCTATCTAAGCTAAGTCCAGAAGAATATCAGATGAAAACACTGCAAACATAAGGCTGAGCTGACCACTTTTCACCGAGCTGCCATGGGACTTATTAGCTGCATTTGTTCCTGTCTGAATAACAGCAAGGTATATTCTGCAGACAAATGTTAGCATTTTCCTCTCTTAAGAGTTTTTAGCCCTCCATTCTATGTAAAAAGAAAAAAAAAATTAAATGAAACAAAACCTGCTTGTCTTCAGGCAGTCACAATCACCTCTATAATTCTATAAATATCCTCTGCACAATAACTCATGGCATATACAAAAGCAATGACAAGGTCACTTACTATGAACAATTCATGATTGGTTACCCTGGCAACAGAAATATGTGGCAACAAGGGAAAAAGGCACCGTAAAAATTATAGGATGTTTCCATTATGTAAGGGACTCCTGTGATTTCCCCAGAAGGGTTTACCTAAAAAGTCTGACTCCAGATGATTCTCACATTCTTTATTTTTACCCAAGTAGGAACTTCACTTGTTTCAGTGGAGTTACTGTATATTTATACTGGCATAAGCAAAAAGAAAACCAAATGTGGCTCGTAAGGACTTATATTTTAAACAATGTTGTCTCAAAATTCAATCCATGTATATGGGTGAGTGCTGTCTTAGGGGCTGGAATTTCTAGTTCACATTCACTGTCAGGTGCAAATCCTATCTAGTTCACTAAGATGTGCATGTCACAGTGGCTATTCAAGTTTTCAACAGGACTTGTGCAATTAATGTATTACATTAACGTATATAATAACATACAACTAATGTAATAATGTATCAGGACCTTAGAAATAGACTTTCAAACTGGAGGCTCAGTAGAAGCAAAGGTTCTCTGGAAAACTCTTGGTGCTGGAATGCCTCTTCCACTCTGAATCAATCCCTAAAGTCGAAGTGAGCTCCCACAGCAGAGGTTTTAGAAAAAGAGTAGCTAGTCAGTATTTCACCAATCCAAACTCAGTCTGGACAAGTACTTAACCAGTAACAACTATCTTCTTCTTAATGTAATCAAAACAGATGCGCATGCATCTTGCTATATCAGAATGGGAACACGGGCATCAGAATGCTCCAAGTCTATGTCCAGAACAATAAACAACAAGAAAACCACAGCCCACTTGTATCTTTCACTGCAAAAAGCAATGTCTTTGAGGTACCCAGAAAATGAGAAACAGCAATAAAGTAATAGAGACCACAGTAAGAATCTGCAGATAAGTGATTGCTGTTGTGCTGTCAAAAACCCTCTTCTGTATTAGAGAAAAGGTAAGTGTGCATCCATCACCAGCATATGTAAAGCATTGTGGTCCTTGCAAATCAGGAATGAATTATTTTCAACATCTATCCATCAGTATTTTCCTGTGATGCCCCTCTCCAGCTGCCTCCAGGACAACTGTCATGTCAAACGCATACTGCTGAAGTATTAACAGGTATCACTAAGTGGCAGACCTACCGATGCCATAGACTGTATGGCTTCCAAAGCTGGTATCACACATTCTGCCTTGGCAAAGTGCAACTTGAAACTCACAATGAAGAAATAATTCATTTAATTATAGAGCAAGCAGAAAAAGAAAAAAGCTTTGTGGCATGATCCAGTCTGAAATAATGTGAAATAAGATAACTTAATTTCTCAAAGCACACAATATTTCCATAAAGAGGCATGAGGACAATTTGATCTTGGTAGGAAAAAAAGAAAGCAACTCTTGAGATACTCTGAGTTCTGAAGCTTTTTTGAGAAGTATAGACACTACACAGAATGAGTGACAGTTAAATGGAGTTTATAAGCACATAAATACTGCAGCAAATAAAACTTTATAGGGAGAAATACAATGTGAGTTTAATATGCAATAAATACGACTTACATTGAGGAAAGTATCATCTTAGTTCCAATGTGGCAAAAAAAAGTATTTCTCGGCTTACAAAGAACAAACACTATGCTTGTTGAAGACTAGAGACATCTTAAACTTCCTAAAGTAAACAGAGAAGCTATCTTGAAATTAGCATTGTTGGTTAGCATCAGATTCAATGTCCCAGTATCTTTACAAGAATTTCCTACTTTTCTATTCATGTAGGCTGTTTCCAGTTTTTTATTCTTCTTTATGTATTTCAAGATGAAGTCTGCAAATCAAGCCAGGATTAATACTGGTCCAAAGACCACTGCAAAACCCAGAGATTACAGAAAATTATTTTTTACCTTACTTATGTAGTCCAATACTGAAATGTGACTTTGGAAACAAATGGCACAAAGAAGAGTTTTGCCTCTGTTGCTTTTCAGTGCCATTTCAGTAATTTTAAAGATGCCATTAATGTTTTTCTAATTGATGTCTTTCAAATTTGATCCAAAATTTATAATGTAATAGGAGAGCTCTCTATACAGGGTGAATTTACCAAAAGATGTCCAAAGAAATGGAAAAGCTGACAGAGCAAAAATGCCAAGAGGGAAAATGGCTACAACATACAAGTTAAGCTATTTTAGTCCAGTGTAAGATCAAGACAACATAAAATACCCATAGCAAGAGGTAACCATAACTTTCAGTATTCTGGAATGAAAGTGAAATGCAATCAAACACATTACTATGGACAGAAAAGGCCTAACAAATCACACCTTGCAAAAAGAAAACTGCATCAAAATAAACTGGCTTCAGGGTTTTTTTTGCTGCTTAACTTGGAATGATTAGACATACGTTCAGAAGAGGAAAAACACAAAAATTGCTATTTAAAATCCCAAACAACTGAATTACTATTATATGGCATTAAATTATTAAATCACACCATTAAAGCTGCCCCAGTTATGCTAAACGGATATAAATTTATAATATAAATAATTATAACAGCATGCATAATGCTATAATACAAAAAAAGTAAAATTATTTGGGATGAAACTCTTGAATGAGTACATGTTTTCCATATTTGCTTTTTTAAAATATATAGGAATTTATGCTGGCGATCCACATCAGAAATAAAAAGCATCTATTCTGACAATTTCCTAAGTAATACTCAATTTGAAAATACATGCTATGTTATAGAAATGCCTCTACAATTTCCAGCCACATAGATTTTACTGCTTAAAGACAGAACAAAACAAAGAGAACTGAAAAAGATAAGCAAAGACAATGGCAATGACTAAATTCCTAAACATACTTCTCCACCTGAGCTACTCTAAATTCTTAATTTTCAATTCTCACATTATTCTCAATATTGTTCTGAAGTTTCTACCTAAGAGTATATATATACAACCACAACCTTGTCCAAGGGAAGATTAAGCTTTTCAATAAAAAATGCCCCCCTTGTTCAGCAGAATATTGTTGACTGTCATAATTAACAAGAGCAATAAGATTATTTATTTTATGCTCCTCAAAGTGTGAAACAGCCCAAGTCTCTGTAAAATAACTGCGATGTTGATCCCTTGTATTTCAGAGAGAAGAGACACAGATATGAAACAATAAATGCCTAAAAAATCTACTATAATCTCCTAAAAACTCTGCTTTGAGAAGAACGAAGAAGAAACTTTTTGTTCAGTTGGTTGGTTTTTGTTTTGTTTCAAAGTATTAACTTTTAGGTCTACTCCAGGATAAGGAAAGGACTGACTCTCAATTCTCAAACTGCTGAGCTAGGAAGACCAGAATTATTAGTGCTTCACATTTTAATTTGCAAGGTTTGCTAACTCTGCCACTCCTGTCAGAGACGTCACACTTGCACTTCATAAAGGGAACTCCTAAAAATAGGTTTATTCTTCCATTACCAGGAGACAAAGGGAGAAAAGCCCTCACACTGGCTGCTAACCATTTTGTTTGTTCCTATCTTGTTCTCCTAAAATGCTCCACTGACAGTATATAACTGCAAGGACTTGATGTTCAGGCCAGGTATGCCCTTTTGAGCCTCCATATCAGTCACAAAGAGCAAGTCCATGAAATGTGAAAATTCCCTTCCACCTCTTTCACCAACATAAAGATCACAAAATTTAAATAATCACAAAATTATGTTCAGTCAGATGATTTTGTCAAAATGGAGATTTGGTTTTCAACTGTGGAAGGAGGTGGAAGTTTCATCTCACGCTACTTAAGGATTTATATTTATTTATTCTTTTTATAATCTAGTGTTTCATCAAATATCTATAAATCCAAATTAACTCCTGGTCTCCTCTATTTAATACCAGATAGAAGTTAATTAGATACTACAAGTTGCATTTTCTCTATCAGAAAAAGAAAAACAAAAAGAATACAAGTTTTCAATTATTTACAACCCTTGAAAAGAGAAGTGTTAGCTAATATATATTTTATTACTGTCCTGGGTTCGGTAGTAGCAGTCATTTTTCTCCTTCTTGGTAGCCGGTGTGGAGCTGTGTTGTTTTTTTTTCCTTTGGACTTTCGGCTTG
>JAOEHY010028857.1:22350-76690 GCA_025447955.1 Psilopsiagon aurifrons | reverse complement strand
AGACTTATTTGGGGGGTTTGTTTGGTTTGGGTTTCTTCAGATGAAGGGGAAAATACACCTGCCAAAGAAATGAAGCTGGATTGTGAATAAATGAACTCAAAGAAGGAAGGAAACATTAGTTTAAATCTTGCCAGGCTATTTGCATTTAAATCACTTTTCCTGACATTTATGTAAATCTCTTAGTAGAGTTGAAGTCTTCTTTTTCTCTCAGGAGCTGCACTCAGTGGCTTCCTCTCAGTCCTACTCTGTTCTCATCACTCTGCTCCATTGGGTTATATTACCACCACACGAAATTGTTTAAGAAAAAGGTTTTGTCTGGAGCTGGGTTGAAGTTGATGGTGCGCAGATTTCTCAGATCTTCCTAACAACATTACATTACAAATGAATTCACTCTTGGGTCTAAAAGAGTGCTTAGGCCCAACATTAACACAATTCAGAGGTGCTCTCAGTAAGGCCATATTGCCAAAGTGATTCTTTGGTGGTATTTTCACTACTGTTGATTTAAGGATTCTGCTTCCTGCATTAGAAGAGTGCTCTTAGCAGTTAAGGACTATGTCGACAGTTTTTTTAAGCCAGAAGTTTGTATTTTCCCCCTCTGTGAATTTCAGACAGCTGGATATGGAGTATCAGGTTTGCAGCTGTATCTCCAGTATAGCTCAGAACCCAGAACTCTGTCCAGGCCCCTGTAAAACACCTACGTTTGAGCAGATACTTGATTTCATGCTGAAATTCTGTAAACTTGGGCTTGAATGGTAGATGGAAAGAAGAGCATAACAGCAGGAGGAGTCTAACAATTGCAAGGAAGGGCAATGTCACTTGAGCCTTCTACAGTCTTTAAGTCAAGACAGCAAAGCAGGAGCAGAAAAGAAGACGTGAGAAAATTGTCTCTGCTGTAACTCTGGACTTTACTGGAGACCACACCAGACCCTACCTCAAATTGCCACAACTCCAGTGTTTTCCTAATGAACTTCCTGTAGTGCCTGCGGACTGCAATCCAGATAAGACAGTGCCAAGAGAGGTTAAAGTCTTTTGATACTGAATATTCAGGCACTCCTAACATACTTCATTGCTTCGATGAGGGGGGTTTCTCAACACGCCACCATTTGCCAATCTCATATTACCCAGAGAATGCCCATGTGTCAGGGAAATTCCCAGCTGGTAGGTGGGATGGGCTACTTTCCATAGGAGCAGCATAGGGAAATGGGAACAAAGACCTGGATGGGAGCCAGTACAAAGACACTACAATAAATTTATGTGGATATTTGTGTAAGCACATGCACCTTAGCTTGGGAAAAAAGTAAATAAATTAAAACCTCATTATTATATCCTCTTAATGATGTCATAAATACAAGAAGTATCTCAGCTTGAATACCAAACATCCAGTCAGAGAACATCACCTGGTATTTGTTAGTCATATTAGCCTGATGTTTTGCAGGCCTCTGTAGTAGTTGCAATGGACTTTTCACCCTGCTCTCTAGGTACCATCCACTGGGTATACTATAAGGTTTAGTCTGTCCCAAGCAAGCCACTAATGTTTGCCAAGTACTTTGAGATCATCTGATGAAAGGCTCTATAGAGCCACAATCTATTATTTCTTAGTCAGAAAAACACATTTGCTGAACAGGAAGAACAAAAGAATGAGCTGTGGGCCCCCAATAAGCATTCAACACAAGTTAATTTGCTCAGCAGCTGTATTTTTCTGAGACAGATTGCATATTTTCATTGCTAAAATCAAAATGTCCACTGGGCTTGTATCCTTCATGCTTTACATTGCTGCCTGTTACATTCCAAGTCTAATCTAGTGAACAATTTCAATTCCTTTAATAAATAAGGGATCCACTTGAATAATTTTGCCTTTGTCCAGGAAAAAATTAATGAAGCCAGAAGACACACAAGGCTGCAGAATCTTCCCCCTCATGGAAAAAAAGAGTGGAAATCTGGCATCTAGCAAGGCAGGCAGTATGTGTGAATCATGGCTGCCTGCCGACGCGCCTGATTCAGAGCAAGGCAATAAGAACTACTGCGCTACACCAACTAACCTTCAAGCTTAGTCACAGTTTCACACAGCTAATGAGCAGAGGGAGCAATGAATCTTCAATTTCTGGTGTTCTGTTCCGATAGATTTAGCCCGAAGATAACAGCAGCATTTCCTTGAATCTCTAATGACTTATCTTGTCTTTAGGTCTTCTTTTTTTTCCTTTGTCCTTCCCTACATCATGAGGGTTTTTTAAATCATTATTGAATTTTTAAAACCCTGGTGGGTAAATTCTTATCGTCAGCTCCTACATTAAAAATACGGAGTAAAACCCATGAATCTGACAAATTTGCTCCTCATTGTTTTTCTCATTTCCCTGTTTCTCTGGCACCAGACTGTTTACACAGAATTATCAATGCTGTCGTGCAATACTCTGACTATGCCAGAGAAGAAGCTTTGATTCCAAACCCCTGCTTTCATGTGTGCTTCTTCTGTAAATTACCCAAAGTGACTCCTGTTGTATTTTTAGCCCAGAGGTGAACCATCCATGGAAATCTGATAAAATCCATTTAACTACAGTTAAACTATCAAAACCTGAGCGAGTCCTAGTTAGCTTTTAAGAAGTTTACACGTGTTTATTTGAGCTCACATGAGCTCACATGAGCTCAAATAAAGCAAGCACGTGTTTATTTTAACTTTAACAGAGTGGCTCTGGACTTAGAACCTATGGAGAATCAGGCCTGTAAACATGATGAATGGAGACATAATGAAGGCAGGGGGGGAAATGTCACAAACAAAACATTTTTTGGAGAAGTGCCAGAGTAAAAATGTGCTACATTGACATCAGCAGCTCAAACGAAGGGGTTGCTTCCTTTGGAAAGAAATCGGGTTTCTTTTGAAGACAGAAGTACTGAGATGGCAACACCAATGCCATAACACATGAAGCACAGTTTCAGCCTCAAGCACAAATATTCCTCATGTTTGGAGAGCATGTAGCCTGTTCAAGTAATCACCATGGTCCATGTGGGATGGAGAAGACAGCAGTGGTGGGGATAGGAAGGCAGAAACCATCACCACCTATCTCCATCTGCCTTCACCTCTGTCAGGCAAATAAATCAGGCAGGCCCTTCTCAGGAAATACCTGACATGTGCTGTGAGGTAGAAGGGATGCTGTGGTACAGATATTCACCCCACAAGGAGTGCAGTGCATGCCTGCCAGGTGCCAAGCTTTACGTTGCTCCAGCTCTTCTTCCCAGAGGCAGATAAAGCAACAAACCCTGGTTTTGTGAAATTAAAAAATAAAGAAAAAATCCCTACTGTTGACAGCCAGCATCCATAGAAGAAAGTTGGGCAAAGGGTGCTCTGCGTGCTGAATCTGACTCATGAGACAATTCTCTCCAGCCTCCACCCACATATAACATTCATATATAGCCCCAGAATAAACTCTCCTTTATAATCCTGCCACAAACTGTCAAGCAGGGCAGCCCCAGACTAGATTTTGCTGCTGTTGTAGGAAAAGAAGAGCATGTCTCATTTTATTAAAATACTAGAACAAGCCTGCCATATCATAAAAATTTAAAAATAGTGCAGAGTGCTACCTTACATAAAACACTGCCCTGAGCTGCCTTCTATTCACAGCATCCCAAATACACTGTAATCCCAGAACAACCACAGACCAATAAAGGGATCGGAAGCTGGTGTTTCAGACACACAAATGCACCCCTTCCACTCCAAGCCCACATGAAAAAGCTAAGCAAAATGACCATATTTGTGCAATAAAGAGTACACCCATCTACTCACAACAATCCTTCATTCCACTCAGTTCTTGAAAAGGTCTAATTTAATTATGTTTTTCAAAGATGCTCAAGGGAATCCTGCGCCCTTCAAAAATCAGTGAGAATCAGCTTCACCCACCAGCTGTTCTTTTGACTAGCCTCTTCAAAGCACCCATGTGCGAAGGAGCACGACCTACGAATACCTGGAATGCACAAGAGACTTCTCATGGTATTCCCAATGCCTTGCATTCTGTCTTTACCAGTGCTGCCATATTTCAAAGTGGAAGGCCCTGACACACCACGAGGGGCTGTGGGCTGGTGCTCTCAAAGACTTTGGGTTCACTTGGCCCCTCACGCTGAAGCTCCCATTCAAGGTCCCTCTGGGTCAGTGTGGAACCAGCATCCTCTCCTCACAGTGCCACATAGTCCTGGGTGTGCTCTGGAGGGCTGCTTCATTTAACATCAGACCAGATTACACTGGGGAAGCTGTGTGAAGGTACCTGGTCAGCAGCAACTTTGGGGAGCTCCAGATCTGTCTCAATGCAGCAACTCAAGCATGCCAGAAATATCATTGCCAGGAAGCTGCAGTTTTTCTTGCCTGCAGCGCCAGGGGGGTCACCATTCCCAAGCCAACTGCAGTCTGTTTGTCGCCTTCCTATCTTTTCTCCACAAACATCATCATCTCCCTCCCTGTGTTTAAACTAACCACAAATGTTATGGCAGAACTGGGCTGAGGATCAACTAAACTTGCAGTTATGCTGGCACGTCAAAAGGGGCGGCAGCTTCTTAGCCAGATACAGCAGCAGCCACAACAGTGCATCTGACTTCATCCTGAAATTTCCCATTTCTCCTCCAGCGACTACATCTCTCTACAAACTCTATAGGCAGTGGAGAAAAATCTCTTGGTCTGACCACATGATGTGGCTGTCACATGAACCCTCGGAGCTGAACCCTCAAATGTGAACTTCCAAGATATATTTGCTATGCAGTCTTGAATCCAGAATCCCATCACAACATGTGCATGACCAGTCTAGCACTGGTAAAGGGTTATTTCAGCAGTCTGAGGTCTGCTGGGCTACATGACAGCTCTGTGGTAGAGAACTTGGCATCCTGATGGATATCAAGTTAAACATAAATTAGCTGTATGCCCCTGCAGCAATAAAGACTAACCTTGTTGGGCTTGATTAGCAAGAACATAGCCAGCTAAAAGAAGGGATTATCCCCCTCTCCTCAGGACTTGTGAGGCTGTGTCTGGGGTACTGGGTATAGTTTGGGGTTCCCCAGGATAGAGAAGAGACAGACAGTCAGATGAGACTGCAGCACAGGGGCACTGAGACATCAGGGAGCTGGGACAGACAACACACAAGCATCAGCTGAGAGATCCAAAGGTTTTTAGCATTCAAGGGGTGTTTAACTTCAGTCTCCTAAAGCCTACATAGAAAAAAAGGGCTTGTCTCCTCTGAGATGCACAGTAAAGAGATGAGAGGCAATGGCCATAAGTTGCAGCAAGGACAATTCAGATGGGATATAGGAAAAAAATCATAATGGGGTTTGCATTGCCCAGAGAGTCTGTTCAGTCTCCATCCTTGGAGACACTTGGAACATGACTGGGCAAAGTCCGGAGTAGCTCGATGTAGCTTTGAAGTTGGCTTTGCTTTGAACAGCAGGCTGGGCTAGGTGACCTCCAGAGGTCTCTTCCAAACTAAATTTTTCCATGATTTTCTGGAAAAAGCTCAAATACAGAAGCTATCTTAAAAGCAGTTCTTTGAAAGATTCAGCTAAAAATGCAGCTCTGGGGAGGCTATAGCAATCCTGATAAGGTGTCTGGTATCCTTAGCTGAATCCTCAGGGGAACATCTCATGGGACTGTATGCCTGCAAAAAAGAGGCTGAGCCCTAATTCAGCCCTGAGTGCTGAATCCTATCACCCAGACTGATCCAACTCAATCCAAACAGTGCTCCCACAGCTCTTCTCTAATGACAATAGGGTTTTTTTCTTGCGAGAGTTCAGTCTGCAGAGCTATCACAACAGCAGCATTTCCCCCTGTCAAATTCACTTCCTAAAAGCCATGAAAAATGGAGACAAGAGATTATGGAGGGATATCTCTGTACAAAAGCAGGACCAAAGTAAATCTGTTTCTATAGTGAGGCTGGGAGGGAAGAACAGGCTATTGGGGGGATCCCAATGCATTGGAAAGAGCCAAGGTTACCTGGAAGGACAGTTTCTCCTTTTCAAGCCCCCAAGCTCTGGAGATACGCTGACCCCCACAGGCACTTGTTTTTTCGGTAACTCTGGTCCTTTGGCACCAGAAGAATGTAAGATATGATGACAGACACATATCAGCCAACATCTCCTTGGCCAGTCCTTGTTCCTTGCACTTTATAACTGACTTTCCTTGAAGCAGAGCTCACAGAAATCAACAGCACGGCTCTTTTTTCAGGTACCCAAGCCTTTGTCACTGCACAGAGGAGCCACATGTCCTACACGAATGGGCATGGGAGAATCCTGGTTAGCTTCACATGCACACAGGGCACAGCACAGCTCTCCATGCAACATTCTCCATAGTGCAGGAATGTCTCCACCTGCATTTATGCTTTTTTGCAATAAATACTCTCTGCCTAATGAGAATTCACTGTTCCAAAAATAACTGTAATTACCCAAGAAGCAGAGGAGCCTATTTACAAGATTTAAAGGGAAAGAAGAAAGAAAATCTCTTAGAAGAAAACTTCCAGCACCTGGACCTCAATATACAAAATGAACTGAATAGGGGCGGCTCGCTCCTCTGGGAGAGGCTCAGCCTGTTTGAAGTGCATGTACTTCTTGGTACTTTGCCCATGCCAACCATCAGGAATTGCTATGTATTTTGCTAAGTCAGATGGCAATAAAATATTACATGAAAACCAATTACTTCTCATGAGCAAACTATCTGAAAGGGGGAGGGGGGGGGAAAGACTCTGACAGTGCTTACACCTGTGCAAGTTTATAAGTCACTGCTGAATATAAGGGAGGAAAAAGAAAGAAGACACAAAACCAACCCAGTGGTGTGCACACGAGCGAGTACCAGAAAATAATACTTTAAAATAATAAACTTGTTACAAGAGCAGCAATGATTGCTGTCTATCCAAGCTCTGAATAATTCAAAAGGTTCCTGCTTCACTTAGCATCTCAGGGTATTTTCAGACCTGCCAGAATTTTCTGCTGGTAAATAATGCATCTCTGGTGTTCAAATACACATGATCTCCAGCTAATACTAGAGAATTAACACTGCTGATTTTGAAACAGGGGGAGGTCTGTGGAAGGCAAATTCCTGCTGAGCTGCCTGGGCCTTCTGTCCTTCCCATTTTCACCTTTACCTTTATGTGCTAAAACTGCTGGCCTCTCTTGTACTTGCCATTCACACGAGTTTCAGTATTAGCCTACAAAATAATTCACAATAGGATTCCATACGGGGAATAAAAATAGCAGAAAATAAAGGTGCATCAATGTGCAGCATTTTGAGCTTTTGTTTCTGCACAGAGGAATGTCTGCTGTTGTGCCCTGCTGCTGGCACAAGTACCCTGAACAAACTGGGTGCTTTGGGCAATGGGTTATCCCAGGGCCACAGCTCTTAGCCACATCCCAGCAGTAATAGGGCAAGACCTACAGCCTCAGCAGCAGCCATGCTGCTGGCCCATCCACCTCCCCTTGCAGGAGGATAAAATCAGAGACACGGGTAAAAGACCTTAAACAATCACCAAAGCACGACCAGGACCTCTGTAGCAGACCTTTGCATTCAGCATCTGTGAACTTTGGTCCAAAACACGAAACAGTAGTAACCTATATGTGGCTAAGAAGCAAGTGTTTGCATTGAGGCATTAAATAATGATGACATCTAAGATGCAAGATGGGTAAGTAGCAATAAAGATAATGCACATCACATAGAGAGGGGGCAAGGTGAAGTCTTTCATTTGAACTACTGGATTTTGCTGGTCTAGACAAAATGCTTCCTGGATCCAAACCGTGAATCCAGCTCCTGCTTTACCTGAACTCAAAGCAAGGTGAATTAATGTACAGCACAGCAGGTCCAAGATGGACTTGGAGAAGCCTTTCCAAATGTCCTCCTCCTGTTTTATTGAACATTTCTATTCTACCCTGTGAACACTTCTAGATTTACAGCTACAAAGAACAAGCTGTTCCCCTGGTTGATATGGCAATTTTAGGAATTATCCTCTTGTCAGAGTGAAGACTCAGCTACCTGAAACCTAAGAATTGAGAAAGGAGGCAACACAGAAAGGACCCAAGAGAGTCAACAGTGACGTGGGAAATTAATTAGTAAAGACAAGGAGAGGCCTATGGGGTTTTTTTGGTAGTATCTGAATTTTTCTTGAATCCAGGCTGCATTTCATATGAATTCTGTTCTAATAATACCTGAATGTTTCACTGTCTGTTTGTGTTCATCACAGGGAAAGTACACATGAAGTCACAGCCTATTTCCCATCCAAATGCAAACAGCAGTATGCTGCATTTCAGCCCATGTAGTCAGGAGCAGCACGGTATCCACGTTCCAGCTTTGAAATCAACCAGATTTCAGGATCAGGAGAAGATCTGAAGGTCCTGGTGCCAGCACGTCCGAGACAAACAACTGCGGGAAAGCATCCAGTTCTGCTCTGTCCTCCAGATGCTCGTTTCCTCCCCAGCCCTTGGTGGTATCAGGTGGTTGTCCTGTCATTACAGGTCCCCAGGGAGACCAGCATCTCTGATTTCAGGGCGCTTCCTCCAAACTCTTCTAGCCCCAGACTTTTCAAGTATTTTGTTTATCTTACTGCTGTGGTTCCTATTGTTCCTAAAGTTTTTTTTCTTATTAAATTACAGAGGTTTCAAGTTGGAATAAACCTTCCTTTCCAATGTGTCCGCTAGCGATTGGCTGGCTGCAGGGGAGAGAGCAAGGGCGAGGAGGAGAGAAAGAGGAGAATTACAAGGTTTCAGATTCCTGTAAACAGAGAAACATTTTTCCAGTCATCAGTCTGAGACCAGTGGAAATAGGGCTTCAGTTTCCTCCAGTTAACGCTGGGGATCCGGTGGCAGTGCTGTTGACATGCTTCCTTTCTCTCTAGCAGTTGCTGGGTGCTGTTTAGTCTGCAGCTGATGAGCAAACCCAGGTGTTGGCAGTCTTTGCTGCCATGTCCTTCTCCTCCATTTTCCAAGCATGCCCTACTCATATCCCAGGAGCAGGTGTCTGCTCCAGGGGAGGGCCCTGAAAATGTGCCTGCTTTCCTCAGATCCTGGCTCTGAACTCCAAGATGCATTGGAGCAGCTCCGAAGTGGCTTTGAGGACTGCAGCTGAACACCCTGAAAGGGCAGCATAAACTTCCCTGAATCCATCTCCCTTCTGCTCCTGCATGATCCCAGCAAGCCTTCATTCTGCCCACAAGTGTTGTTTCTTGGCTTAACTGTATATGGTGTGGGGTCTAGATTAGGAAGCATCTTCGTGTTCGTGTGCACCTGGGGCACATGTGGTCACATTTCACAAGTGCTAGATTTAGCAACAACCGCAGTGCAAACACATAGTAAGTTGTAGCTGGGCCACTGTCAGTGGACTTAGACATCTCTTTCCTTCAATGTCAATATTTTTCCAGTATGGTCATGCAAACACTGTTTCCGATCAAGTCCTAAACCAACTCAATTCAGATCTGCCTGCAAAAGTTGATCAACAGCCTGTGCACAGGCATCAGTTTTCCAAATACATCAACAGACACCACCCTGAGAGGAGCTGAGTATAAAAGAGCACAAAGAGAGCAAAATCACTATGCACAGACATTTGCTTAGACACGTGCAGTAATAATATTAACACAAAACCTTTTGCATATTGCTAATATGTGTACCATTCATAAATATTGCACATGTCTAAAAGGGCAAAGAATTATAGTGCTGCATTTGCTGACAGTGCCAGTTGACACATTTAGCAGGAAGGAGTCTTGTGGTTAAAGCTCCTGTCTGAGCACCGGGAGAGGTTGGGTTTATACTTGGCTCTCAACAGGCTCCCTGTGTCACCTTGCTGCAATCACTTTGCTCAGTCCCCTCAGCCATGAAGCCAGCTATTATGAAATGAGGTTCAGACTGGGAAGTTACCCCGTGACCAGCAAAGGACAGGTGCCATGGAAGCAATCTTGCATGTGTGCACGCATATGTATATTTAGGTGCAGCACAAATGGCTTGCTAGAAAGGGATTCAAGCATTCGAGTCACTTCCTAGAAACTTGTGTTTGTTTAGGTGGCTTTGCATACTGTGTGATAACATTTCCTTGCTGTCGCTGTGGGCACAGACCTCCAGATGCACCCAGGGCAAAGAGCAGTCTCTCCAAAAGTATTCCTAATGCACCTGTCAAAGACTGCAATTAATTCATGACTGTTTGATGGCTTATGCTAAATGAGTTTGGCTCCAATCCAGTTTCCATTGGGCAACTGTCTCCATCTCAGGAACACTGTGACATTTGGCATTTATTGTCATCCTGGTTGGCACTCCTACCCAGGGCCACTGGAATGCGTCAGGGGAACAGCCTCACTTTTCAGTCCCCAATCCGTGTTGAGGTGGGATGGTATGGAGGAGCCTTTTGTTATTATTCACATGTAACTTCTCTCTTGAAGGCAGATGGAAGAGTTTGTATTTTGTAGCTGTTAATATGGCACCTCTCTCCACTGCAAAATCCTCTTTGTGCTCTGACAATTCCCAAACCAGTCTCCTCCTGATACAAGGTGTCTGTTCACAAAGGCTAAACCATAAGCTCTCCCCCAATGCTTAGATTAGCATGCTATGATTCAGTAATTTCCTTTGTCGCAATCCCTCTCACCCTGTCAGCACATTCGCTCGATATTGTTTTAAGCCTAGTCCTTGTGTGAGATTACTGCCTCTGTCCCCCACTCCACACCAAGCTGCACAGAACCAGTCAGACAGCAGCATTCCTGTGCCAAGCAGCGTTATTTTCCTGGCGCTCTCCTGATAGCCATGGCAACATGGCTTTCAAACTGCTGACGATCTCCAGCCCTCCCTGGCACTCCTCCTGCTCCATCAGCAATGGGATTTTGGGGTGACAATGCCACCCCAATGCCCATACCCACTGGTGCATTCCACTGCTTCATGTGTACCAGGAAACTACCTCTTTCTGTGCAAAAAAGGTTTAAAGGCCACATTGCCAAAGTCGCATTTATTCCTCATACCAGGTCAGCTCCCTTTGTTGATGCAATGGTTAAACAATAAGGAGGTAGTTTGCCCTGTCCCAAGGAGATGATCTCATCCAGGATAGATTTTGCCTTTGTGCCACAGCAAGAGCACGGGGAGCTCCAGTGCAATGCATGCTGTGGAGCAAGGCGGTGAGAGCAGGGCCCAGGGATTCAGGCAGGGGACTGCTTGTTTTGGCCTGGTGCTGGGAGCAGGGAAAGCATGAGAGAGAAAAAGCAAGCACAGAGATGTTTGCATATGGTCCTAGGGTCATTTGCGAGGAGGAACAGGCAGGGTGAAATACACCTTCAGAGATGAGACAAGGAAACGTAAATGGCTGTTAAAGAGCTCGACCAAAGTTGCCTTTCCAGCAATTCCACCCCAGAGAGAACAGGATCTGTCAGATACCAGCCAAGCTGCCCCACTCCTGCCAGCAGTAAGGGTGGCAGAGTGGCAGCCAGCATATCAGCTAGACCAAAATGTCACTGCCACTGCATCTCCATCCCAGGGTGCCAAACGAAGAAGAAGGAGTGAAAGCCTGGTTCAATGCTTGGTGCAGGAGGTATTAGATGTCTGGGAGCCAAAATTTCACCCAAGAGCTTTTCCATCATGTAATGCTGCAGTCTCACTGCCCAGCATGAAGCCTGCAGGTATCCTACACTGACCCAAAGGTCCTCATAAGGCTTTGAGTATTTACCAGAGCAGCAGGACAAGATCATATCGGTGCTTCATCTCTAGAGATAGTCACACTAAGCAGATCAAAGCAAGCCCAGATCCACTTATTCCTGCCACAGCTGTACCTTGAACATACCCATGAACATAGCCCCAGTCCACAGGAGGTGTGCTTCTCACTGTCATCGATCCATGAAAGCAGTTTCTTTTCTGCTGTTCTAGCCTGTGGCCCAGAACTGTGGAAACCCACTCTGATCTGATATTCACGGAGGTTTGGGATGCTAATCTATGCTCCTGTCCCTGTAGAAAAGCAGTCGCTGTATGCCCAACAGCCCTTCTGCAAGGCACCCTCAGCCAGCCCCAGTACCACAGCATGGCAGGTCCCTCCTCTCCCACAGGACAAGGATGTTCTGAGCGATGCTCACAGAGTGGGGTGCAACACCCAAGTGCACCCTCCAGCAGCCACAAACCAAAGCCAGGCTCTCTTGCCTGATCAAAAGCTGCCCCCCAAACCCCAGATTCCTGCATTCAAAACCTTTCTAGAGGCTGCATCAGTGCCCAGCCAGTGGGAGTGAAATGTCAAATTTTCAGCAGATTGGAGTTTATTTTTAAGCACTGCCAAAAAACCCAAACCAAACCCAAACCAAAGAAACCTCCCCAAACACACAACAGGGAATGAAATCAGCAGGTAAAAGCAACAAGCCCAGCACAGCAGCCAGGCACCAGACACTGCTGGCTCCTTGGGCACAATCCCAGACCACCCCAGCCACATATTTGTGAAATTCCTCAAGGAGAAGTGTGGAGGGGACAGCCTGGCAGCTGCTGGGGAGGTGAAGCACCTGCGTTGGGACCTCAGTAAACAGGAAAACAGGGAAAGGAGATGTGGAAATGCTTTCATTCAGAAGGCACACAGAAAGGCGAGAGCTGGGGTAACACGCTTGCAGCCATGCAGGTCTCCAGCATCACTCCTGCTTTGCACCAAATGTGAGGCTACCTGCATTGCAGCCCCCTCCCCAGCCCATGTGCAGTCAAGGGCACCAGGGCACTCAGCACCGTGCTCAAACCTACTGTGTTGTGGTCTCAGCCTATTCTCTGCCTTGGGGTAACAGCTTATGCCCACTCCTCACTGACTCTTTAGCCTGTAACTACTCCAGGTGGGTTCTCTTTTGGCTCCCCACAGCAGAGCAAGGCCAGGTAAAGCATCAGGAGCAGCCTTACCTGGCCATGGTGCTCACCAGTGTCACTAACCCCAGCTTTTCCAAGCCGGTTGCAAACCTCTCCCCAGCCACAAACTGGAGAGAGACCTGCCACTGCTGGCACAGGGTGAGCAAGGGCTGGGGTGAGAGTCTGAGCCTCGCGGAGGGGGCACGGCAGGAAGGGGAAGCTGAGATGAGATCTGATCCCCAGTGTTTCTCTGGCAGGACACACTGGCAATGCACAAAGGGACCCATTCTCTCACAGTGCTGTGCTGCAGTGATGGATGTGTCAGTACAGCTGATCCCTGTCTGTCCCAAGATGGAAACCTTCATCAACAGACAGCCAAGGCAGCTCTCTCAATTGCATCTGCCGCATCAAGACCTGCCCAGCACCCTCTGGTGCCTCCTTCCTCCAGCACAGGGTAAAATGAGTTTTGTTAGGACTATCTCAGTTTTCCTGTTACTGGAGGTTTTCCTGTTACCATGGCACAGGGTGTGAATGCTGGATGCTATGGAGAGTGACCATTCCATGCCAAAGACTTGGCCATTGAGTCCTCAGGCAGGGCGTGTCTGCTGGGACATGAACTCTACTGTTTGCTGTGTGGTATCTGGTGCACACCAGACTCATTTCATCCTCAGTTCTGCAACCATCATATTTACTCAATCATTTTTAAAATGGGATGATAATGTGCACTGGGCCAAATTCTGTCCTCACTGAGGATTTGCCCTAATGCCTTTCAGTTTCATTACCTTCTTTGTGTCTCTGTGAATGTTTCCAATTGAGCTTTCATCAGGATAGCCCAAGTGTAGTTTAAAATAACATTCTCAATACTTATAAAACATTAACCACCCTTGCTATGAGTCCAAGACACTATTCCCTGTATTTGCCTCTAAATAGGAATTTGTACATACATAGATGTAATCTTTACATTTTTCTTTACATTTTCTCTTCTGGGGTTGCATATTTTCTCTAGGATGCCCAGGACCCATACAGCTGGAAAACAGGTCACAGATGGTGCTGCTGGAGAGGGCTGCCCACAGAGTCTGAGGATTTTTGAAGAGCTCAGATACACGCCAAGGTGAACTCCATCTGCATCAGACTGCTACAGTCAGCACAGTAATAACTGTAATAGCACAGAAGTCAGATGTGCTGAACACCTGGAAGGATTGGAGAACGTTTAAATAAGGACCCTCTGAAAAACCCTGCACCTCTATAGAGCCAGTATGTGGTAGTAAGGACATGTCTTGCAACTCTTTGCGGGGGATGGTGAGGAGAAGCAGCAAAGCAACAGGCAAGCCAAGCCCCAAGGCAAATACACTGAGTAGGAAAGGAGAAATAAATGTGTCTGGAAGTAGCGGGATGGAGGGTGCAAGCTGTACCACTGGCTGCCTCCTCATCCTCCCTTTCATAGAGGAACCCCCAGAGAGAGCTCCCACCACACATAGGGCCAGGAACAGCTCTATAGGCCTGCAGATACCTGCAGCAGCAAAATCAGCGGTGCAGACAAGACATGAATAACATCCTCATTAAGCTTCTGCCTTGTGCTATTGAGGCACATAAAGAGCCACGAACGTCACATCCCAGCCACATGCAAAGCTGTCTCCATGCTGCATAAATCATGCATAGCCACATCATCTGTTAGAGACGCGCAAAGCCGTAATCACTAATTATACCAAGGAGTATACCATTACCTACGGGATACGGCTGTTTGAGGCTGCAGTTAGCAACATACACATATGGCATATGTTTCTACATTTGAATATTACAGCTCTGGTTTTTGCCTCCTTTAGTATATCGTAGTTTATACATCTGGAAGAGGGAGCTGGGACTTTCTATTAAATTAACACCAATGACTTCTGCTTTATCACTCTAGAAAGGAAGCACAGCACCAAAAGGATCCATGCAAGACCACAGATGAGTAAGTCCCAGATGTCTTATTACACACAGGCTTTTCAAAGACTATTTCCAACTTGGAAATCAACTTAGGAAGCTAAAATTATTCCCTATCTGCTGATGCTTTGTGGCATCTACTACCTAGGCACAGAACTGCTGTGAAACCAGGATTTGCATTTAATGGTTTCCTAAGGCATTTTTAAATGAAGTTCAAATAGGGGTGTGTGTAAGTCCACAGGACAGAACCAGTGTATGCCCCTACTTTGCAGCAGCACAAATGCCAAGTGGTGGGTGTACTGGCGATGCTGGCAATATAACTAGCTGTAGCTAGGGTCCACTTTGGAACTTTTAAATCTATTTAAAAGCTTTGGTAAGTGGTAGCAAGGTCCAGTGTGGAATTATGTTCACCACTATATGCCTGGAGGCACACACATGCTCCATCTTTAAATATCATGGAAAAAGTATTTCAGGTTGAACAGCTTCCCCTTGTAGCAGAATTTGCTTTAATGCTTATCCCTGGCATCATTCACACTTGGCTGACACTGGTTTCTGGGCTATGAGTAGCGCTTGTGCTGCACTATAACAAATGTACAATGCACGAGGAGTCCTCTATTCTCTCCTGTACATGCACTCGCCTGGAAAGTTCATTACAAAGGCAAGTGATACAGCAAAGATAGTACTTCCAGATTCAAATCCAAAAGCTCAGAACAATCAGGAGAGAGAAACAAGTTCTGTTTAGCTGAATAACTCAATCTCTTATCAAATTCCCCAAAGTGCCTTACCTCACCTCTAGCATGCTTACAGCAACTGTGATCATTCCTGGCATTTCAAAGCACACCCCATGGGTCTTCAAGGTGGCCAGCACTGAAGTCCCAGGCTGAAACATCTCCTAATCATTCCTTATTCACATGAAAGTCAGCCCCAGAAGCTGCACTGATATACACAAGCCACTTCATCATCGGTTACCTCCCGTCTTACAAATGACCTGAACTTCCTATTTCACTTTCAGAGCTGTGCTGTTGCTTTTCAGATTGCTTATACCTAGTTATTTTCTCCTCATCCACCTATTTAAAGCACAACCCAAGAATGCAGAGGTCATGCTCTTCCAAATATAGGCAGAGCTATACATCTTAGATGTCCATTTGCTGCTCAATGTTCATTCTCAATAAACTGGCACATAAATCTCTGGCGAGTTACGGGGCAAATCAGGCACATGCTGTCCTCAGACATTTCCCAGAGTGCCCAATAAATGGACAGTGTGTCTCTGATATCATTATATTGCCTGTGGACTTTGAAAGCAGCATTAAAAAAAAAAAGCCAAGTCTAAAGCGTATCACCAGGAATAGAACGGCAGGATGCATTTTATATAGATGGAGTTGAAAAGTCTTCAGAGCTAATGGCTTGGAGTGGTTAGAGGAGCTGACAGACTACAGTAGATGTGACTCTTCTTCCTTTACTATGGAGATGACATTAATTGACTGGGCTCAGATTTCACACAGAGCTGGCACTGGCACAGCAGATCGCATGTTGCGTGGATAGCCCAGATGCCCCATGAGCTCTGTGGTACATAATGCAATTTTAGCATGGCTAAAAATAGAAAACAAGCTTGAGAGCTGTGTGATATAAGCTGTGACCCCTCAAAACCAAACTGCAGGCTTCCCCATCGCCTATATGTGCTCAGAGGCGGACTCTCAAAGGTGTAAACAAAATGGGCAACCACAAAGTTAGGGAGTTTGACCACCTTTGTGCTCTCAGAGTCTCAGAGGCCATGAAAACTGAGTTGGCTTTGAGATATGCGACCAGACCATAGCAACTCCCTGCGGGTTAGCTGTGCTCAGCACAAGAAGGAGGGTGGAGGTAAGTCCAAAGCTGTGGCCCCAACTCTGAGTAAGGCGAATGCTTGCTCGCCATTGTTTGCTCTGGTCCGCACAAACCTCCCCCCGTTGTCTTGTACATGAGGTGAGGACACTGGTAACATTGCACAGAAGCTGAAGAGACTGATGCAAAGCTTGCGCAAGCTCTGGAAGTGTGGCACAAATCCTGCCAAGCCTCCTGTCTGCCTCCAAATTCTGATCTGCTAACTTGTCTGTATTTTAAATCCTTCAGGCATGAGCAAATGTAAGGGAAGAAACATAGAATCGAATCATAGAATAGTTAGGGTTGGAAAGGACCTTAAGCTCATCCAGTTCCAACCACACTGCCATGGGCAGGGAAATGTCCCACTAAACCATGTCACCCAAGGCTCTGTCCAGCCCGGCCTGGAACACTGCCAGGGATGGAGCATTCCCAACTTCCCTGGGCAACCCATTCCAGTGCCTCACCACCCGCACAGTAAAGAATTTCTTCCTCATATCCAATCTAAACTTCCCCTGTTTAAGTTTGAACGCATTGCCCCTTGTCCTGTCACTACAGCCGCTAATGAACAGTCCAACGAGAAGGTTGTTTTCTTTTTCCACACTCCCCAAATTTTACAGAAAAGCTTTCAAGAATGAAACAGTTGTTCCAAGAGATAGAATGACACAGCACAGCTCTCCTCGTCCCAGGCCCTGTTCCTGGGGCAGGTACACACAACCATATGCACACACAAGCCTTGGCTGACTCACTCGAGCTGACCAGAAACCCTAATTATTAACACCAAGTGCCCAGCCTGTCCTTTGTACATGGTGAGGTGCCTTTGCTGCCCACGCCATCCTGTGCCATCCTGCACCTTCCAGCAGCTTGAGGCCAGAGTGCATCAGTCCTTCTCTATGCTCATTTATTAGCCTCACCCTGCAGCTCCCTCTGAGGTTGGGGGCGGTGGGACAGACTCCTTTGATGACCTGCCTTCGGGGCTGAGCAAATGAGATTCATTAGGATATGCAAAGAAGCTGAGAGCAAAGCAACCCTATCTTTCTGTCTGAGCATCTGAGCTCCACTGATCTGATAACAGCGCATTGCTCCAACATGTCTGCAGAGGAAGATCTGAAGCTTTCTTCTTCCCATGCATTCTCAGATAGTCATTGCAACTAATAGACAAATAGGTCAGAATAAATAACAGCCCCCTCATTTCCCCCAGTATGCAAGTCTGGATGGCTTAAGTCAAGTGTTAATAAGAAACAAGGCTGCTGTAACAATATGTCCTGATGCACTGCAAAGAATATGTAGCATAATAGCATCTTTCACTAAAAGCTTGTCATTACTCAGAGAACAGACATCATTTGCATTGAGAAGCAGAGGAAAAACAGCTTGAATGAGGTGATCCAAAAATGGAGTCATCAAGTCACTGAATTGTTGTATAAAGTAATAGAGAAGTATATTTTGCTTAAGCTCAGCATTTTCATAGCAGCACAATAGGCAAAGTAAAAACACTACACCTAGAGGAGGGAATGACTGGTTGGAGGTAAGCCAGCTTTTATTACAGGACTCAAATGTGGCCCTGCAGTGTAACTGGGTGATGGAGGAGGAAGACCCGTGTTAGAGTGTATGTCGATTATCAGCCCCTCATGCCAGGCCACATGGTTTTTAGATGGAAATGCTGGGCTCACCCCATGGAAATAAGAAGGTAAGGGCTGGGGTGAGAGGGACACCGGAGCAGGCAGCAGATGAATCTCAGGCTTCCACTCATAGTGCTTAACCTAACCCCATAGAGAGCAGAGGTACTTCTATATTGATTATGGTTCCTTGGCTCTTTTTGATGATACATTTGGCCCTTTTGCTGGAGGTGTTCACAAGAAAACAAAAGCCATTAGCGAGCACACATCACCGAGCAGCACATTCTCCTAAACCAGGGCAGGGGGGAGAACAAGAGCTGGGAAACCTAAATTTAGCAGCCAGCACTTGGGCTGCTCGCTATGGGCATGGCTCCCCAGCCCATCACCGGAGCAGGTTCCCCTTCACATTTGCTCCTACCTAGCAAAGGATTTTCGGTAGCAACCATCACCATGGTATCGCAGTGCCACTTCTGTTCAGAGATTTTGCCAATCCCCGTGGGTTTACTGAAACCCTCCTGACATTTTAGGTGCGGTGAAGGGGGCAGGTGAGTGGGAGATATGTTTCTTAAAGCACCAGATCCTGGAATCAAGGGAGGGCAAATGTCACACTTCACCTTTTTCTTATACAAAGCCTATAGCCCCCCTGGTTGCAGAGCAAAGCTCGGAAGCTCAGGAAACCCAGAGCGTCCTTGTTTGAGGGGAGGAGATTCTAGCACTGTTCCCCTGATTTGGGGGGAAAGAAGGGCTGCGTCACAAGATTCAGGCTCCTGGAATTGGCTGCACTGACACAGTTTCCACTTCCCACGTCCAACTGCCGCAATGTCCGGGTTGCGAACATCAAGAGCAAACACTTTCAGTACAATTTCCATGTTGATTTTTCAGCTATGGCTCTGTTAATGCCCACTCCTCCTGGGCCTGTTCTGTTCTTTCCTGCTGCCCGCTCCCCAGTGATGACAAACCGTGAAGCATTTCCCAAGAGTGAGAAATCCTCACAAGAATCATCTGTTGCAAGTCCTGTCTGACAAAACCGTGTCAGAGCTTTAGGGACTTTCTCTCTATTTTTAATTGAGTGCATCTTTCCCTGTCATTTCCCTCTGCTGGCTTCAGCATCTCTGCTCTTATGGTGGATATTGGAGGGGAAGCAGTGCTCATACTGGGATGTGGAAAGACTGCTGGTCCCACCTGATTCCCTGAAAGGATTTCTATATAAAAGGTGCACACGGGGCATTGCTGCTGCTGGAGAGCAGGACTTCCCTTCTGTATTTATTCCTCCCATGCAATCAGCATTTGTGGTTTAGTCCCTTCTTATCACGGCCTTGCAGTATCACATCTTGGCTTGGTATGTAGTCTTCCAGAGGCTTGAAGGGGCAGATTCTCCTTGAGTTTATCAGCTCAAATGGGGGACACCGCTTGATGGTGTGCCAGTGAGCTTCTGTACAATGCTTTTTATGTCTCAAATCAGCATGTCTATTTAATGAAAGAGATGATAATACAAAAGGCTCCTCTTGGATAAAATCTGGGGGAGGAAGCATGCTACCTGATTTGAAGGGAAAGGGGGGATGGATTCACAAACCAAATAGAGCCCGATGAGAGCTGAGGGCATGGTAGTGCAGGGTGGTTTAACAGAAGGGAAGCCAGCCGCTCTGCCAGCAGAAGCCCGTGAGCAGAGAACCATGGAGCACAAAATTAACACACTGGCTCATCAGGAAATGTTAATGTGGGCAAGGTGGGGAATTGCTTCATATGGGCAAGCAATCTGTGCAGAAGGGATAAGCGCAATCAAAACCTGGTACAAATCTGGGCATGCTTCTCCAAAATCTGCCCTTTACCCTCAGTTTGAGGTTCAAGACAGAAAACGCAAAGCCCTGATTAAGGTGTTAAATCCTTATGGCAAAAAAACAACAAAACAGTTTGTTGGAATGAAACAAAATGAAAACATCCAACAGGGCTTTTCTAGAAACAGCTAAGCCACTGCCACACAGATCCCAGGAAGGGAAACTGCAGCTTGGAGGAAGTGGTTCTGGATTGGACCTCCATGTCAATACACAGTTGAGGAGCTGAACGAGCACAGAAGCTACTGTATGCCCTGTTGGCTTTTTGTCATTAAATCTGCCAACAACATTTTCCAAAGCAGAAGCATCTGGGTGCCTGGACTTCACCTAAACTTCACTTTGCCTTTCCTCCTGCTTAATCTGATTCTATCAAACCTTTCCCTCCTTCAAGCCATCTCCTTCACTCATTCCACCATTTTCAGGACTGGAGAGCCTTGGCAGAGGGAAGCTGGACTGGGTACAGTGAGGACACTGCTCCACAGGACCTCCAGGGCCAGGGCTGAATCAGCAGTGCTGATGTCCTCACCGTATTGTAGGGATGAAGACAACAACTGTCATTTAATGAAATGACAACCATCAGTGTTAAACAATTTCCTAAATCTCTGAGAAATTCCTAATTTTCATGAGTTGAACATCCACCTCAGAATATTAAACTTTTTAAAGCGAAATAATTCAGCATTTAAAGAAATACAGATTTATTACAACAGCTTCATTCTCTTCAGACCAGTCCTTGTAAAACCAAACATCAACTGCAAATGAACTCATGTCCAGTACAAGTGCTGGTTTCACTTTCATCTGCTGACATCTCCCAGCATTTTATCAGGCACTTGTTCACCTCAACCTTCACCATTCCCCAGTTCTCCCATATGTTGCCCTTAACGGAGAGCTGGGACCAGCTTCACCCCGCCACCACCTCACCTCTACCCATCACAGAACCGTTTTGCAGGGGCCATTTCCCCCTTTGCAATGACAGTAAAGGAAGCCAACTTTACCTACAGCATAACCAGATGTTGAATTTAGTCCCTGCACATTTACCGTCCCCATGGGAGGAGCAGGATGGTGTTACTGATGTCTTACAGTCAGCGAGACTCCGATTTTGACATCCTGGATGAGCAACTGCTTTGTAACCTGCCCAGAGCCTGTCTAGATAGGGCCACAGGCAGCGAAATGCATGCAGCACTGTTCAGGAAGAAGGCCAGAAGAACATTAAAAAGTAATTGAAAGGCCTGGGGGATCAGGGAAAGAAGAGGACCAGCTCAAAGAAACCAAGGAAAAATCCTGAGGCCTGGCAGCGTGCGAGTGCTCCTGCCTGAGAAGACCCAAAAAAAAGGTAATTTTGAAGGAAATGAGGAAACTGTCTCTGAAAGGATTCTTTGAAATGGTAGCAATGGCAGGGAAACCGTAAATGGCAGGCTCCACACCCAACACTGTGAAAAGGAGGGAGTTCAGCTGGAGGATATGTCTGCAGATTTACCACAGTGCTGTCAAGGCTGCACAAACCACTACAAGGAAAGGTTGAACTGACACGTTACCAATGCAAAAGTAACCCTAAAAATATTAAGAGCACACCATTTCTTATGTAGTGCTTATTCTATTAAATGAATGATTCTTTTCATCCAGAGAGACTTCAGAGTCACACAGATGGTTAAAACATATCTATAGTAGTGATAGTAATTTAGAAATCTCTCTGGGGTAAAACAAGGTTTTAGCCTTTTTTTTCTTTTAAATGGCAGTGAGCTGGATTTTAAGGTGGAGTGAGTTTATTTCTGTCGTGGCTGCTGCAGAGAAAACTCCATCACCCACAGATAATGCCAGATGGTGAGCAGTGCCCAAATCCATCAGGCAGAGGCCTCAGGAAGGGCTTCAAAGTATAACTGGGTATTGCATCTCTCATTCAAGGGGCAGCCAACGGAAATGAAACCAGAGTAGGCTGGATATAACCATGGTAGCGCAAATTCACAGGCTGCTGCCATGTACTCCCTGCAGCTCTGCAAGCGGCAGAGAAGCCTCTGACCAGCGTACAGGACTAAAGGTGACACAGAGTAGGGAAGCCATGTGCTTTCAGTGGCAAGGCTGATTTAGAGCTAGTTTTATCACAGACCCTGCTAGCTTACTGGTATAAGGTTAAGGTGTATGAATGGTTACATGATTCAACAGAGCTGATAATCCTTTGCCCACAGTGCAGTCGCAGAGGGTATACAATTTTGTGGAGATGGTGGAGGGGACTCTTGATGCACCATATGGTCCCTTCCAGCCCTTGCACTGTGCCGACGCTCGTGCTCTCATGTGACACACCATTAGTGAGTCACATGCAGCAGAAAGCAATTTTATGGCCAGATCCTGCTCTTAGAAGCTATGATGACTAAACTAGCTAATCAAATCAGCATAAATTTGCAAACACCATTTTAGCAGCTGTGACCGTAAATATCATCAGCAGAATGTGAATAATCCCGAGCACAAGATGAGTTGAGTAATGGGTTCCCAATGGGCGTTGAAGCCATCAGTCCGCTGCCTGGCAACTCGGAGATGGGGGAAGAGGGGGGGAGGTTTGATTATGATGAGCCTTAAACAGCAGATGCAGTTATCACGACAAAGCAGCTACAGCACACGCACCAGAAAAAGGAAAAAAATCATTTACTGAGGCAAATAATTGCGGTGGATGCCCTGTTCTCATCCCGCTGTCTCCCAAACACAGGCACATGCGTGTGTTCCTTGTGGAGGGATGTCTTTTAGCATTCCCAAAGTGACTCATTTGGCATTTTCCAGGGACCTGCAATAGACTCCCAGCGCATACGTACCATTTTGTCAACAAGCCATAGAAATAAGCAGCCAAGGTGAAATTCACTGAGAACACAGACACCAAGGCTAAATTTGTTTTTAATCTGTGGCAGCTTCTGCTAATGGGAGCCAGGGTGCAGGGCTCATGGCACGAACAAAGGGGAGGGGGAGAAAAGATGCCGAAAATAACAGTACATGGCAGTCTTAACCTGCCCTCTGGTGAGGAACAGCCATGCGCATGATCCCAGAGCAGATGGAGCAGACTGGAGTGGGCACGGCCAGAAAGGAAGGACTATCCCATGAACCGCTCTGCCAAGGGCCCTGGGGAGAAGGTGGCTGGAAACACAGCCAGCTTCTCCCTTAGCAAGTGAAGTAGCTTCTGTGGCTCAGAGAAATGAGTGTACTTCCCTCCACCTGCCAGCATGAATGTGGCTCAGACACACACACACACACATATATATATATATACACACACAATAGCAAAAACATGGGGAAAAGACAAACTGTGATGTCTCAGTCCTGATGGCTTTTGGTAGGCTGTTAATGCATGGCTGTTATGGACCATATCCTGATGCAGTACTGATATCCCACCCCACTTTGAGGCAAAATCCAGAGTCTACAGAGCAGGAGAAATATTGTATTGCATCTTGCATACATAAAGGTAACCCATGTTTGCTGGGGTCATCAAAACCTTGCAAAGAAAAGGCCTAAGTGTGGGTATATCTACATGACAGTCATTACAGCTCATGCCAATAATACAACATTCAGCTGAGTTTTAAAGCTGAACTGCAGTTGTGTAGAAACCAAAGTGAACAAGGAACCTGAGAATTTCCAAGTTTCCAAGGAGCTGGCAGCTCAACTTGGCTTTCACCTTGCTGCAACTAGGCATGCTGCTCAGGATACAAAGGATGGAGATAACCTAGGCTGCCAGCTTACAGCTTACATACACAGGAATGCGTGGCCACTGCAATTTTTTTGTTTGTTGTATTCCCTCAGTTATGGTGATTAGCACTGTATTGAGCTTTCAAGCATTTCCAAAAGACTGAGCTGTGCCCAGGACTAAGAGACTGAGCTCAGAAACCAGAGGATTTGAAGGTACAGACTGCCTTAAGTAGCCTTTAGCTGTAGTGGACCACAGAAATGAACAGGATGGTTGAGTGCTTTCTCTAGAGGAGCTCTGTTGTTTGCATTTAGGGTTTGCGGTTTTTTTCCACTTGTGTTGAATTTTAAGTAACCACCTTCCTCCTAAAGGGGAATTTCTTTCAGCAGTGTCTACCCACTGAAGCTACCTCAGCTGTTAGTTACCTACTGACCTGAAACAGTTCCACAAGACAACTACATGCTGCTGACACCAGATGTGAACAAGAAGATGGAGAGAAAATTGCTGCATGTCTTGATGAAGGAAAGGGCTGGAGGAAGTCAGAACTGGTGAAAAGCTGGGCTCAAGTGGCAAAGCCAGCAAGGATACTTCTCCAGAACATGGAGGTGCACTTGGAACAAAGGTTTGTATTCAACACATTACACTCAGATGAGCCCAATTGGAAAATACACACCAAGATCTCGTTCCAAGACAGCATACCCATCCCTGAGCCAGACCTATCACTAGTAACCAGTGTCTTCTTAAAAAACACCCTCCAGCTGGAATGCTAAAAGCCAGGATGGAGAATTACTGGCAGAACCAGTACAAACTCTGGCATGTGGTTTAAACCTTATTTTCAAGGTCCAGCAAATTCCAGCATGCGCTATTTAGCATGTTTCACTGCAGCATCAGCCTCAGTATGCCTGCACTGTGGCTGGGGCCAGGGCCAGGAGGTGCCAGCTACTACAAAAGATTGTTTTTGTGTCTCATTTGATTGGAAACAAAACGTACTGGAAATTGTGGAAGAACATCTGTTCCCATCAAGCATCCAGCCCAAGCCTCCCAGACCTACATAGTCCCAGTAATTCAATGAAAAAGCAAGGGAACATCTCAATTTGTAGACACAGAACTTTTGGCAGAGTTTGCTGCTCTTTGCTGCACACGCAGAAACCCTGTCCTTTGTGACCCTCTATACACAACAAGCTTAGTTCATGGGCTTTAAGGGGGAGCAAAGAGAGCTGCCTTTCCCATATAATTTTTTTCCCTGAGAGACATAAAATGAAGCATGTGTTCCCCAATTCTGAGAATTCATGCATTGATTTTTTTTTACTTGTTTGAGGGGGGGAAGAAATATGGTTGGTTTTTATTTCTTGTGCAACAGCACATCACAACTATCTTCCACCCCAAGCGTTGCCGGAGGGCCCACGATAGGATCCTATCCAGACTCCAGCCATCGAGTTCATGAGATAACAAAACCTTTCTTTGGCTTCCTATGTGTTCAGGCAGGGCATGATTTGTTGCAAGCCCACTGACAACAAGTAGTGTATCTGTGAGGAATAACCGTGCCATAGTCCCACATGGTACCTTCCCCGTCCAGGGGATTTTGAAAGTGAGCATCCTTGAGCAGCTCATGAGCCTCAGAGGGGAGGCTCAGCTCCCCTCTGGATGGACACCTCCTACCCCAGCACCTCCCCTTTGAGCCCTCCCCTGCACCAAGCCTGACATCCAGCTGAATTAAGTGTGCAGGGATGACTTTTCCTGGGATTACAGAAACCCAGGACTGCATGGGATCTGGATATTGCCATATTGCTGCAGTGACATGGCAATATAGCGTAGTAATTTGTGGTAAAGGCTTAGAGCTGAAATAAATACAACAAACAAAGCAAAATAAAATGTATTGCTGTTTCTTCTATAGCATGGATTCACTGGAAAATATAGACAGTGTCTCAGTTATAGTCACAGTTATGAATTTGCCACACTATTGTGCCTGTAAGGCCAATATCACAGCCAGTCTCAGGCAGTTGGAGAATGAACAGGGTAGACCTGAGCCCATGCACTCTACCCTTGAGAGCTGTGTGTGATGAGCAGTTTACAGCCAGCATTCGAAGATTAACCTAAATTAGATGACAGTTTACCTCAAAATGCCTTAAACCCTTGCAGTGTAGGAACTGGCTGCACAGACCTCCTCTCAGCAGGCTGGGCATCACCAAAAGGAGCACGGCTAAAGGCAGGAGTGATTTTGGCCAGGTCATACTGGCACCGTGGGAAGGGGTTGGTGGGTCAGAGACCCTCATTTCCCACACTGAACCTCTCATAAGGGCCAGCTGTGGCTGTTAGAGCACGATTGCTTCCTCTGCTCTTTGCCCATTGCTATTACCAGGGAGCACACAATGAGGGGGATTAATTCTAGATAAATCCCATTGCCAGAAAGAGGATGTGAAGTTCCTGCAACAACCCAGTTAGAGAGAGGTGCACACAGCAAAGTTATCTGCTTCACACTCCACATTTTTTCCCAGCAGCAGGAAAAAGGATTTCCTGTCGCCCACTAAATCATCAGTGTTTCTTGCCTGGCTGTGTCAAGCACAGCTTTATTATCCCTTACACTAACTTCTGGAGGCACTCTCATTTTTTATCAAGAGAAGACCAGAGTTTGAAGTTTGGGGTTTTTTTTTGGTCATCCACTCTGGTTTTGTTTCATTTTTTTTCCTGGTAGGAGAACCAGTGACATTTCAAAGCAGCACATTTGCCGTATTCTTGCTCAGGAGAAATTAAGGTCCTGTCTCTGCACTTTCCCTCAGGAAACGCCTCCTGAGCTTGTGGCATTTAAAAAAGTAAATCTGATTTCACAGAAGCACAAAGACACGAATTATTTCAAAGCAAGGCCATGCAAAAGAAAACCTACTATTAAATACCAGAGGCTGGAATCACAGATCCTATCTCTGATTATGTTCATTCCCCAAGAGAAGTTCTGCCTAAGTCAGAGTTGCTGGGTCACATCCATTATTTTCTCATACATACTATTAAACCAAGCAGGCTCTCCAATGTGACATCTTGAGCACAGATGCAAAAGGCTTTGACATTACATATGCTTAATCCTCATATACAAGGATATCTTCTCATAACAGCTATTACTGCACAAGTGTGTGCACTGGGGTCAGCTAATAACTTGTTAGAACAGAGGTACTGATGTTACCTATCAACCTCTCTGTCTGTATAGACACATCTGAGGCTGAACACAGCCCACGCTCCCATCTCACAGGCACTGGGGCTTGGGTTTGGAGGCCTGAACACAGCCTCACAGATTTCAGGGCTGGGAGCATTTTACCACCACTGGCATCAGTGCTGCTGTTAGGATCAGGACTCAGTGTGGTGCAGGAGTATGACAGTTATGCTTCACTCAGGTTAGAAACAATAGGAGTAAAACCAAGCTTGAACAGTAGCACGTCTCCACCCGAAACAAAGCCATATACTACTCAGCTCAGGAATGAAAACTATGCAGCCAGAGGTTTCCTCTAGTCATTGTTTTGGGTTTGGGCTGCAGTGTGCAGGGAGGGGAGGAACAAAAAACACAGAGGGTAAGGGGAAGAAGCCGAAAGCAGGCATGGCCGCAGGAGCCTCAGCCCAACCACAGGCCATGGTTTCAGGATGCGAGGCACGAGGCAGTGATGCTCTCTGCAGCTATTCTCTTGCCTTTCACTGCTCCTCGCTGCCCCTTTAACTAAGCTGTAGCAGCACAGCCGTTCGTGAGACACTGATGTTTGTCACACACTCTTGCAAGGTCATTTGATTTGCACAGGCACCTGTCAATCTGCATGCTCACTAGAGAGCAGAAAGACATGGCAATGTCTAAACAGGAATTGTATTAAAAAGAGCAAACTCCTATATATATTTTTTTCCCTGGAAAGGCACACCCAAGAAGACCCCGAATTCTCATCTTGCTATTTCAGTTTAAATGATGCAACCTGGAGCTTGTTTGTGTGCAGTGTGAGAGATGCTATCATTTCTTTCTCTCTTGTCCAAATTAAGCTTTATGTTTTTTCACCCAATGTAGACATTCACCGCTACCCGACTCCTTCCCAGAGTCACTGGGAATGCAGGGCTATGGAGCAATCAGTGGAGACTCACAGACATTGGCCCCTTAACTAATAAGCTTCATGCAAACCATGCCTAAAATCAGAGGTAAGGGATTGCACCATTGCTGGCTGGCTTTCCTTTCCAACATCACCACTGAGCTCCCAGCAAACACAGCAGTATTTCAGCAGGTGGAAAGTTAGCTCCCTAAGCTCCTTATCCCAGCTCCTGGCTGTTTTGGTGCAGGCAGTTGAGACTCAGGGAGCAGTGGTTTTGTAATTAAGTGGATTTTAGTTCAAACTGCCAAGGAAAGGGGTATTTTCACTTTCTCACCACTCCTGTCCCTACCTTTGTACTTCTGCTGGCATGAGCATCAGACAAGCCAGGGAACTGATCCAGCTGGAACCTACCTGTTTGTCTTTTCCCTTTCTGCTGGGTTAGTTTTCAGAGGGATCAGATTCCTAATCTGGCAGATCACTTGAGAGCTGATTTTGGCACCAGAGAAAGCACATCACCCCGCAGCATGGATTTAGATCAGCTGAAACCAGTGTAAACCTAGGCCTGCAGAGAACACCCATGACCCACCCTGTACCCACCCGTGCAAAGATCCTTTGTCTGCAAAAGGAAGGAGGCTTTTTCCATAGTACTGTTCAGCTCCATAGGGAAACAGGCATGTTCTGGGTAGCGCAGAGACACCACCTCTCAGCAATACCTGCTCCACTTGCACGTCTCTGGCCACTGCTCTGCTGCCCCTTCTCCTCAGCATTTTGATAAAGCCCTGGGCTCTACTCCAGCCTTCATCTCGTATCAGTGTATCTCATTTTTAAACAGTACTTTGCCACTTACGCAGATACTTTCTGTCCTCATGGACATTCATGTATTGGGATACTCAGCAGCCACAGACGTGTAAGTTATGCACGTGCATGCCCAGGGCAGATGCACGCAAGCACAAACCTAAATATTACTGAAATATTCTGGTTCTCCCAGGCTGAAGAAATGGGCTGTATTGCTCTGAACTATCACTACTGAGCACACAGTGTTTCTATGGCTACACCTTCCCTGGCTTTCACTCCTGTATTCAGCAACACATTCACTTTGTCTGTCTGTCTGTCTCTCCCTCACATGTACATGAACACAAACTAGACATCCCTTTTTTCCTCACTCAGCCATCCCCTCTCCACTCCAAATAACACCTCTGCTCTTCCTCCCTCACACAGACTAAAAATTCAGGGTGTCTGTTTCTCAAGACCCAGCAGAAGAGGGGGCAAACACGTCTGATCCAGACTGTCTTCAAACACCAGCAGTCCCACAGCCAGGCTTCTGAGCCTCCAAGCCTTTCCTATTACAGCAAAGGTAGAGCCAGTAGTATTTAGTGGAGATCTTTAGTGTTATTTATGGTGACATGAAACCAAAGCAGCATGCAAAGAGCAGGCAGACCCTTTCATCCCTCAAGCTGCTTAAAAGAGGCTGGAGAGCTGGCTTGCTGAGTGACAATAAAGGAGAAACTATCTCTCAGGAATGCTCTAACAAGAAACCTCGTGCAGAGGGGGTCAGCAGTACCTTGGCCTCAAGGTGACTTGTTTAGCTGTGTGCTATGAAGATATAGGTTGGATGTTGGGGAAATGCTAATTGCTGGGACCAGCTCATGTCAAACTGAGTAAATCCCTTGCTCTCCATTCTGAAACACAATGTCACATGAATGACTAAGCAATTCTGATAACAATTCAATAGACAAATGTCAGCTTGCTTTGATTAAGCATTACTTCTGGAGCAGTTTCAGGGCAGCTAAAGACACATCAGCCTGTCTCACTCACCCCAGCCACCCGGCCAGGGCACAGACATATATTTCACAACTGATTCTTTTTCTAAAGCAATTGGAACTCCAGCATCTGAGCTAAGTCTAGATTTATGCAAGCACAGCTGGGGGCGGGGGGGAAATCAGAATAGCTCCTCTATTTTAAGATCTCAGTTTCACTGTCACTTCTCCCTTGCTACAACACAGTTATCACTTAGCACAGTAATAACACAGTCCAGTTTGGAGATACAGGTGGAACGGAGCCATGCAATTACCTCATTTCCACATATATTCTTGTGTATTTGCAGTACTGAAATAACACTTCCACAGCACAGGGTTAGTCCAGACAAACAGTTCAATTTAGGAATGTGGCTAAAACATGCAGCTGGGCTTTTACACGATGCAGGTCTAACCCATTTTTCAATCACGTCCATATCTGTGCTGAAGGTTGGTCCTTCAGAAATAATAACTACTCCTTTTATTTTTGCAGAGAACATTTATGTGAGCAGCTTTTCTCAGTTTGAACCTTCTACCTTGCCAACCCCCAAATCAGTTTTGAATGATAAAAGGCATAACCTCATCTGCACACATGGGTTTATACTCTTGTCTTCAGTCAGTTGTGAAATAAGCTGCTCAGTGCTGCATCCGTAATGGGGACTGCAGTGCAGATGGCAAAAGCACAGTCACAACTCGTGCTGTGCCTTCGCCAATAGAGGTGTATGATGCAAGCAGAGCAGCTCAGAGAAGCATAACTCATCGTCGGCGAGGAGAGGAAGAGACACTGATATTCCTGAAGCATTTTCACCTTTCTATCTATAGAAGAGGCTATCTGAGGTAACAACAACATGGAATGACATCCAGAAGACCCTAAGTTAAATACTGTCTGTGCTGCCGTCCGTAGGAATGAGGGTTTCACTGCATGATGAGGCTGTGTTTCAGTGATGCTTATTGCTTTGTAGTTGAGAGAATACAAGGGAAAAAGCAAGCAAGAATTTCCTGCACCTCCATCCTACTGATCTGTTGATCCCTAAGAAGGAAAATCATCCCTTGCAAATGTCCAGAGCCACTGTCAGTCCCAGGGGCCTCATTGCTGCGTTTGGCCATAGTCTAGAACAGAGAGTGATAATGTTATTTCTCTAATTCCATTCTCAAGAAAGCCCCTTGCCTGCTCTACTTTCTTCTGGGCTGAGAATGAGCATGTGGAAGCAATCTGCCCTTGTATATACACAATCCACATCTACAGTAGTACGTCAAGTACATCTGTGCTACCTGGGTTATTGTTAACTGAGGCCATTTCTTTAGATGTGGTAACTGGCAGATGCTGTGTCCTACAGGCAGAGATCTCAGAGGGGATATCTACACTGAGTACAGACAAAAAATTCACAAGGACAATGACTGCACATTTGTGTATAGGTGTGTATACATAAACATGCACAGCAAGTAACTAGGAGACACAGGAGTCCTGCTTGCCCCAAGCTGCTAAGGGGAATTCCCAACTGATCTTTGCAGCTCCCATTTGGTAGCACAAAGCCACTTTGAAAAATCATCAGGTCGGCCTTTACAGCTTTGTTGTTTTCAATATTCTTTGAGAGTTTCCTCTGATGCCTGATTTGCTTTATTAAAGAAACCTACTCAAAGGGATTTGTGTGCATTCTCAGCTTGATTTGTGAACTCCAACAGGAGGGGCAGCCAGTAAAATTAATGAGGTTCTGGACAAATGATTGCACATGCAAACCCACAGACATAAAGCATTAACTGACTGTCTAATTAACAAAGGCCACGTGCCCGATTAAGCATGCAAACGCTGCTGCTTATACACGCGCATTGACACACATAAATGTCTCAGTGAGGATACATTTGCAGGCGTCTGTTTGGAACGATGATGAAGCACGCACCCTGCCCCCATCAACACTTTTCAGTATGCAGAAAATATATACATGAAATAATCTGCTGCCCATTTCTGTAATGAGCACCAATTCTTTCTGGAAAGGCACACAGCAGGTCTCCAGGCTCATGCGGGCACTGCTTTAAAACCACCTTCTAGAAGGGGGCAAATGAAGGACAAAGAGGCCTTGAAAGAAAAGTTTTAACTCCTTTTCAGACATCTTGTCATTGCAAGTGAAGGGCTGCTTTCATGTTACAGTGTCATCACACTAGGTGACAGGAGGTCAGGGGCATATGGTTCTATTCCTAACTCTGTTATGTTCTTAGCACGTAACACTCACGTCTCTTTCGTGATCAAAATGAATTTGTTTTTAAATTCACAGCCATAAAATTAAAAGAGAAAAAAAAGTCTAAACCAGCCAACAAACAAGAGCTAGAAACAGCAATGTCTTGGAGGGGGTAGTTACACTACAGGATACCTGTTCTGTATCAGTTCACTTAACTCAATTAATTGTGCTGCCAGATCACATCATTTTGGGACACATATGATCACTCAGCTGGGGAGCCAGGAAGGCAAAATCCTGGAAAGCTAATAGCAATCTCAGGAATACCCTTTGCAGCCGACCTGCAAAGGGTATTCCTGAGAGTGCTGTAAAGGTCAGGAAGTGTACGAGAGCTATAAAGGATCCTGGTCTGTGTGAACAGGGAAGCATTTGAACTTCTCACCTCTGAGTCTTGAATGACCAAATCCTGCCCACTGCTCCTCTCTGTGCACCTCTGCTATCTGCAGTGGGAATTGCACAGATATTCGAGCCTTCCCTTTGCATTTGTGCTTGTGGCTAGTGGGTTTACTGAACTGAATTCAGGCTTTCCCTCAAGCTTGTGGCTCAGCCCTACTCCTGCCCTAAATGCTTAGTTTCTCCAAGGCTTTTTTCCTCAGTTTCTCCAAGGAGCCATGGAGGCCAAGTGGGGGGTGTTAGAAAAACAAATTGTGTCTGTGCTGTGTTTGGAAGATCTCCAAAGATATTTCAGGTGCTGATGAGACCTTCCAGCACATCCATTTAGAGTCTGCAGTTTCCCTTCCTTCCTGCATTATTTACCATACAATCCCAAGCTGCTTAAAGGACTGTTGCAAGCTATTTTCCAAATCATCCTTTCCTCTCTGCGCTGTTTCAAATAATAATCTCTCCAAAATCTATTTCAGGAGTGGTGTTTTGCAGCAGAGGGTTGTTTTGTTTGTTTTTCCCAACTGTTCTGTTGCAGACATAGAAAGCTGATTCATTATTGTAAAGCTGTTGTCAAGGACGGGGTTACAGATCCTGTGTCCTGACAGTCTCACCTTGCTCAATTGTCCTTTCTGGAGTAGGGACGCAGAGGCTCAGAAGGACAAGTGTAAGGCTGTGCCCATTAATTTGTTGCTGCAGAGTTGCTGCTGATTGTCAGAGCTGCGGGCAAGGGTTTGTTTTCAGAGTTGCTTAGGGATGGCAGGTCATATTGATTTCTTAGAGCAAGGTCCTTGATAAACTTTTGGATTATTCTAACACTATGCATGAGCATCTTGGCAGTCTGACTATTAAAGGAAAAAGAGCCTGGACTTTGCCAGCAGCAGTGTTAGAGAACACGAAAGTAAAATAAAAATAAAACAGGGAGCATATTTTGAGCTGGCAAAATTTGAAAATGCTTTTTTCAAACCACCCAGAAATCCCAAATCTGTGCGCTTCAAACCTTGTCCTGGAACCAAAGGCATATTTTGCGTCAGAGAGACTACGCTTAATTTGCTACCAGATTTCAAAGTTTCTCAACCACCCAATATTCATATTAACTTGCTATTTCAGATTTAGCTGCCCTGCTTTTACCCCAAGAGCATCTCTCTGGGAAGCGATTGCACTTCCACACCATACATTCAAAGCCAGAGTGCTTCACTCGCTTGAGCAGTTTTGACAGAGCTTGGTGCAGTTCTCAGCTTTGAAGCATAACTGCCCAACTACAGCAGTGACTTTGGTCGCCAAAGGCCAAAAGGAGAAAGAGAAAGGAAGGAGGTGGGAGGACAGCTGAAGATAGCACATTTCAGATGTGGGATACGCTTATTTCTTTTTTGGAGGCCTATTTCTGGATACTGCTGGAGAAGTGGACAGCTAAAAGAAGTGAGCAAATATAAAATGAAAGCCTGCACTAGAAAGCACACACAGCCCACACACCACGACAGTCAAGAGCTGGGGGACCTGTGTAATCAGAGCTATAATGATTCCATAATTTCACATCCAAACATAATTAGTTGAGGTACGTTCTTTGACAGCTAGAGATTTGCAAAATGAGGGTCAAGCAGGTTCATTTTTTTAATTGCTCTCATTTCCCCCCTCTGTGTTGTTTCTTGTCACTTTATAGCCTCCTCCCTGGGCCAAATTCATCCCTCGGGTAACCCAGCTTTTAAAAAAGCCTCCACAAATCTGATCCTTTGTACCTTGGAAACATGGAAACATGGCAGCAAATAGCTTTCTGCCTGCATGACTGGCCTGTCACGTGTCTCAGCACATCAGAAAGACTGTGTGTTCGGCTGCCAGCCATAAGAGCCCAATTCACTGAAAAATATAATCAAACTGTAGGCTGCTCCTTACTCCATACGTTACTTCTGTCAACTGCAGCAACAGCAGATAGTAGGAAACCAGACTGCTTAATTCCAGCAAGATTTGTATCCACAGTTTCAGATGGCAGCAGAATGTGAGACTTAAGGGGCGATTTAAATATGCAGACAGATTTCATTAACTAGTTTTATTCCACCTAACTAAACAAGCCAGGAGAGAAAGTCCTCTGTGTTCAGACATCCCACAAAATAGTCCCTCTTGAAGATTATGTGCCCTTAATTTCGGCCCATCAGACTTTTGAATTGTTTATACATTTGATCACATAGTACTTACTTGATGACCCTCACTTATCTGAAGCAGAACTGTACCATCCACAGCCTATCAACAGACTGAAAAGTTCCCGCGATTGCCCAAAACACGCATCACTCACACTTACTCTATCCCTGGGAAGTCGATAACAGCAGCTCCACTAAACAGAGCCCAGGTCTGCACAAACGGCTCCCCAGCCAGAAGTCAAAGCCCAGGCTGGGGCTAGTGGAGCTGAATTAGCTGACCAGGAGCATAGTTTCAGCTTGCACGGACATAGCTGAGAAGAGCAAAGCCAACAGCCTCAGCACAACAGAAAATAAGCCCAAGGACATGTCCAGCCACATGTTGCATGGCTGGCACTATTTGTACTTGCCTCCCTTGGCATCCTGCCCTGCAAATACAACAGCTGGAAATTAATGTGGCGTAAATGGTGTGCACTCACATATAAGGCATAAGTTTTCTGTGCCCTTCACCATGATACAAGCCCCTGTATTAATTTCAAAAACGGATGGCAGGCAGATAGAAACTTCACATGAGCACACCCACATGCAGAAAACATTTCTATGGGCGCTATTTTGACATAGTTTATGAGTTCGGGAAGGTTTCTGTTTAGGAAAAACACAAGACAGGAAATGTGATTTTTTTCTGAGTGATGCTCAGTGTCTTCTTTTGCACTCCAAATCCTTTTAGTGATCAATTGGAATATCTGAGAGCACAGTAAAGCCTCGGGTAATTTGTGAAGTGCATAGGGGTTACATGAGGTGTGATAGGGGAGCAGAGATTATATTTGTGCAGCACACAATGCTGTGGAATAAATTATATTAATATTTACATAATCTATAAATATGCTAATGTTATATGTGACTCTTTTGTCCTCCAAAATATCAGGGCCTTTCACAAAACACCTACTTAAAGGATACAGCAACCCACACAAAATGGAAAACTGAAATTTGTGGAAAGATCACCAGGTCACAAGTTTTACTCTTCAAAAAGATGTAGCATTCTGTAATGTCAACACTGATTGCCATTTTACATCATCATTCATAAAACACCCTTTATTCAAAGAACAGCCACATGAAAGGAGGATCAGTGACAGTGAATCTACAGAAATTTCAATGCTGCTGTCACATGTCATGATTTTGAAGCTGTTCTGTAAAACCAGAAAATACATGGGTATCACATGAAAGATTTGTCTTAGAGGACCTGAGGAAAAGGCATTCAGTATCCAGGCCCCGTGCCCAGGTTTGGAGTGGTTACGCACAGTCTGTTCCTTCTCCAACTTGTGACCTTTCACTATCGCCTGGGAATGCTGAGTGCCACGTGTCCCCCAGTCCCTGTGCCAGCAAACCCAGCAGCTCCAGAGCTCCCAAGTCCTGCCACACATGCATGCACACAAAAGCCAGTAGTTGCAGGACACTTATACCTTGCCATTGCAGAAGGGCCAATTCAAGCTGTTGCTTTAGTTAGATTAACAACAGCACCCTTCATTGGTTCAACTATAGAAGACCTTCCTCAAACCACAAGGAATAAAGATCCCTCAAATGCTGCTGGCTTTAATGAAATCTTCTATTCACCAAAAAATCATGGTACAGCCACTTTCACAGTGTCCCTCCACCCTGAACTTCCCCCCATGCCCATTCTAAGGGGTTACAGGCACCCAGTACAGCTTTTGAAGGCTGCTACAGAACATACTGACATAGATCTGAATCAAATCAAAGTATAGGTGTTTCCTCAATCCAGACCAGCAGGACCAGGTTTTAGAAGCCGAATCCCACCTACTACCCTAGAAACTGACAGCCAGCATTGCCAGGACATTTTGCAGGCTGGTGTGGGAAGTCACTATCTGTTCCATTTACAGAAGTGAGGAGACATCCACTGACATCCCATTTTACAGGGCAAGCAGATAAACTCCATTAAAATAGAATATAGGTATGCCAGGGGACAATCTGAAAAGACATTTTACTGTCTGGCAGCAAAGGCAACAGAGTTCCAAAAGCATAAATCACATTAAAGCATATGCAGCCCAGGCGAGGACACCTGAAGTTTGCACATATGGCTGCTCCACTGGGATGGGGCTGTCTGCTGTGGGCGTGCAAATCAAAGCCTGTGCATCTCATTACCCAGGCTGGGAGACATCACTCAAGGCTGGGATGAGTGGCTGAGATTCCCCCAGCGCTGTAATGGGGTGACAGTTTGGCAGCATCAGCAGTCAGATTGGCCTTTATCCTTCACAGATGTTGCTGTGCTAAGGATGAGGAGGTGTTTATTTTACAGGAAGACGGTGTCTTGGCCTATGGCATGCAGCCAAACAGCCCAAGGTCAGCTCTTTGTATATCGAAGGGGTTCTCTGGCACCCCTCCCAAGCAGCTACAGCATTCTTGGTTGCAGCATTGGTGAGGCAGGAGGGGAGGTAGGGAGCATCCCTATGATGAGAATCCTCCAAGTCTGCCATGCCCAGGATCTGCACAGACCAAGGCAGTGACACTGGAGCTCCTCAGAGTTTATGTGTCCAGATGGCAGCTGTGGATCAGATGCTTAAGGTGCCATAAAAGAGAAAATGTCATGTTGATATTCTCACTCCTCCTCTTCTTGTCATAACACCATTCATCTCCACTATTCCCACTTCAGGTGCAACTGGATTGGGGTGCGTGCACTGAAGCCCACCTAGGGAAGCCCTGGAAAAGAATTATTTCCAATCCACTAAACTGATGCTTCTCTCCATGTGTGCTACCGTTGCCTGAGTAAGGGCCAAATCTATTGCTGCTTGTACCTGCATCAATGTGGAGTAACTGCACTGGCAAGGAGTTCTTAATAGTATTAATTTATAGAACTGTCAACTCACTATTTGAAAACTTTCTAAGTATGTAGAATTAACAGCTCTCATTACTTCCATTGGTGCAAATACAATCAGAATCTGGCTTAATTTTAATACAGAAAAGAGAGGAAAATCAATAAGACCTTGGCACATCTTCGCCTTCATGGAAAAGCTCCAACTATGAGGTTTCCTAGTTACAATTTTGGGGAAATTTTGAAAGGACACTGTTCCAGGTCACTCTTTCCATTTATATTGCACACAGCCACCAGAACCCAGTATTCTCTAAACAGTACACATAGAGCTCCTGAACATTGCAACACAGAGGTTCTTGTTTGACCATTTTAAACCTTTCATTAAGCAGCATCCCCCAAGTATCTGCTACTGCCCATTTTGCACTGCCTCTTGGTAAAATCAGCTCTCAGGCTCTAAGTTTCTGTCTCAGTCTGTGAGGACCTAATACAGTGACCACTAAGGAGACACACTTAGAAATCCTCACCTTGAAAGCTATGCTGACTTCATTGCATTTTAACAATGGGAAATATAAATACTACAGGAAGTACTCAAGCAAAGAGCACCCTGTTACTCCAGAGGGAAGCACTAGGGAAAAATAGCTTAAAATGCAATTGGCTTTATGTACCTTTGAACTGGAATATTCTCACCTTCAAACCTACACACAGCTCCAAGCTTTAGTGAGGATTGATAGTCCTATGTGCCTATTGAGATAGATCAAACACTATTTTTAATCACATCTTACAACCACACTGTCCCAAAAGCTTTGCATGTCAAAGCAATCAAGGGAGCAAAATGAGAGAAAACTGTGATGCAGAGCCACAACGCAAGGAATAGATTTGTGCTTTGGATCCAAAGTCCTCATAGGAAACAGTGATCTCAAAAGGCAGAGGCAAAGCAGAAGGGAAAAGCTGTATGAGATGGGGCTGGAGCAGAGCTGGAGAGCAGACAAGGTGGAGAGAAACAAGAAGGGATGTCTTGTAAAATGGATTAAGCTGTAGGAGCCGAAAGCATTAGAGGCAAAGGCTTGGGACAGAGAGAGGGCACTCAAGGACACTGCAGCAGAACTTGCAGGCACTCGATGCTCGCGCTGAACTTTCTGTTCCCAGCTGCCTGTTTTGGAGTGTGTTCTGGGGATGCCTCCTCTTGGGAGTTCGCCTGCAGGAAGAAGGTTATGAAGCTGGAGCCTGGCAATGCTTATGTTGTAGCATGACAGTGGCACATAGGCATGCTGTGACGCAGCATCTTTACATGGCACTGAAAAGTCATGCTGGGGTAAACGGATGGGATTTGCAGGGTTTACAACTCCAGGGACCCTTCACAGCCCACAACAGTAGCCACTCACTGCATGTGAAATTCAGCTGTTTCCTCCTGCAGAGGACTAGAGAATCTCCTCGTGTGTTGCTCAATTGTACCACACTCTACAAACTCCCTTGAGCTGGGATTTGAATCTGCTCTGTGCACAATAAATCTCAGCCAAAAAAGAAGCCTCATATGGTTTGCCCAAATCTGTTCAGAGATCCCAGAGGTCATTACAAAAGTTAGTAAATATTAACAAACTCTCTTTCAAGACAGCATGTACGGTCAGTGTGTCAGACCAGGGAAGTTTCTTCTTCAACACACAAAGAGAGGGGCTGTGTTTCAAAGTCAATGCTGAGATGTGGCAGGGGGCCCCAGGGGTGAGTTGGAGTAGGAGTGTGTCCCACTGAGATCAAAGGGTGCCAAACAGCTCTCCAGCTATTTGCAGCACAGCACACTTGACTCTGTTTCTGCACACCCCCACATGCCAGAGGCAGCTGGGCAGTGTCTTGAGTGTGGGGTCATGGAAGGGGAGAGTTGTTGCGTCGGCTGCAAGAGGCAGTGCTAGCAAGGGGAAGGCAAGACAGGAGCCAACCATGCAAGTCACACACTTGCTGCGGGAACAGCAACAGGTCCATCCTGTGCAGTAACATCTTAACCCTAACACCAAGCAAGGCAGAGGAGTGAAGACCCGTGTGTATTTGCTACCATGGCCGCAGAAGCACAGGGAAATCTCCAGTTCTGCAATCTCAGTGCTCCCCCTCCAAGGGCTCTACCTTTTGCCTCATTTTCCCAACTGCCAAGAGAACCCTCCAGGGATGCAGGCCAGGGGAAATTCAGGCTCAGCACTTGTTGCAGCTCCTTTCTGCGTGCCACGGGCCAGTCCAGCATGCAGGAGTTCTTTGCTGTGGCACACACTGCTTTCATCTTCCAGAAAGGAGCTAAAAGCTAGCAGTTTACTTCTTGGGAAAGGGAAGGGGCACCTCTTCAGTCAGCCAGCACTGACCTGAGCTCCAGAGGATGGAACGGAGAAGTCTGACACTTCTCTACTGTGTGTCACATTATTAGAAACAAACTGGCATTAACCTCACACATATGTAGGATGGGCACAGACACCAGGTCACAGAAAGCATGAGGACTTTGCAGTATAAATGCCAGAGTACCCCAGCCCTGCAGGATACACAAACTGCTGCTGCTTCCACCCAGGTACAAACTAAATCCTGCAGAAGAGATTCTTCCATTCTCCCTTCTGCACAGCATGGGATTCATCATCAAACCCTGCTCCTTTGACTCACGAATCTTTCTCTAAGTAAATGCCATTGAGAAAGCTTCAGCCTAAGGAGAAGGATCTTGAGAGCACTGTGCTCAGACAAGCAATCTGAACTGAGTCCTAACTAGAACATCTCATGGGCACACTCATGGTAATTATTATATAAGAAGTAGTTTAATATGAGATAAAGGTCCTGTATCCTTTGTGCTCCACAGACGAAGTACAAGGTAAGGCAAGGAAACAAAGGAGCTTTTTAATTGTCTCGTGTCCACACACATGAATGCTGCTGCTGCAGCTGACCCTAAGTCAGAACTCCCTGTACACCTAATTCTTCCATAAACTTCTCTATGCAAGGAATGTGAGACTGGACACCAACACACAAGACCAGGCCAGCATCATTCCCAATCTCTCTGCTTATTGGGAACCCCCTGAAAGCCTCAAACTGAAATCTGTAATGAAGCAGATATGGTTGCTCATGAAAACGAAGCTGCTCAGACTGCTTTGTGTTTGCAGGGTTGCTAGGGAGCACTGGTTACTATTAATAGTTTATTTTTTTAAGGCCTCTGAACAACTTATGGAAACAAGTCATTCCACACTCACCAGAAGGAATGAAGCCTGGTTCCCTACAGCTTTGCATCCTTTGTCCCTGAAAACATTTTTTTCCCAGTGCAATGTCCCCTCCGTCTCCCAAAAGACAGCTTCTCCTTCCCACATCTCAATTCTGCTTGGCACAGCAAGAGACAGCAGAAGCAATAGCTGGGTCACAACTATGAACTTGGCTGGTCTATTGGCTGGCTGGGAGCTACCAACAGTGGCTGATTACTAAATTCTGCCTATTTTGCTCTCACTGGGGGACTAATTTTGGACTTTCTCTACTATCTAGTCATCAGCTTTCATAGAGTCTGTAGGAACTTCATTCTCTTTGTGATTTGATGAGTCCAGATGAAACCTGGCCAAAAGCTTTTTTCTGAGGGGAGAAGGGAGCAGGCAGTCAAGCTGCACAATCTGGAAATCAGGCTGAAAGCACAGACAGTGAGGAACTACCAAGATTTTGCAATCAGATACACGGGGCGGGGGGGGGGAAATCTCGTTAAGCTCTCATACTCACTCAGTACCCTATTTGTAGCTGTATCTAATAATGATTCTTCTGACATAGACTGTTTAATGAACACACCTAGGGCGTGGCAAGTGTGACTGTCAGAACACTGATGTGATGAAGATTCACACTCAGGACATTGCAATTTAAATGACACAGATACCATTAAAATGCCAGGGTCCAGAGCACAAAAGCAATCGGAAAACCTCTGAGAAACCCAAGCCTTGAAGCTGGGCACTTGTTAATGGCAGCTATGCACCACTTCTACAAGACAGGAGCGTTAAGCTGCTTTCATTTTCTCAAGCTTTCCTTTCAAAAGGGTCGTTCTGGGAAAATTTCTCACGGTTGCTAACAAACATTCCTCTCCCCAACACTAGCAACACAGGGACAGCGTAGGCATGATGCACCTGTGAACACACTGCAGTCGTGCGTGTAGGCTAACAAGTGTTTTTGAGCGAAGGATAACGCATGTGGGTGCACAGAGGCACAGGCAATGAGGTCTTCTGGTCACCTTTGCTACAGAGCATGTTATTAAGAGTGGAAGCAAGCATACTCAGGAGACATCAGGCATATGCAAACACACATCATCAAGTCACAGAATCACAGACTGGATGAGTTTGGCACAGACCTCTGGAAGTTACCTGGTCCAAGCCCCTGCTCAAGCAGGCCCACGCACCGCCAGTTGCCCAAGACCATGTCCAGACAGCTCTCCAGTACCTGCAAGGATGGAAAGTCCACAAACTCTCTAGGCAATAACCTGTTACAACGATCAGTCACAAACAAAGAGCGTTTTCTGATGTTCAGGCAGACCCTGTCATGTTTCAGTGTGCACCCATTCCCTCTTGTCCTGCCACTGGGCACCACTGACAAAGCCTGGCTGTCTTCTTTGCACCCTCTTTTCAGGTATTTGTATACTTTGATGAGATCCTCTTTGAGACTTCTCCAGGTTGAACAGTCCCAGATCTCAGTTTCTTCTCCTTGGAGAAATGCTCAAGTCTTTTAATGATCTCAATGGCCCTTCACTGCACTTTCTCCACTACCTTCACATCTGTCTTGTCCTGGAGAGCCCAGAACTGTACACAATACTCTAGACATGCTTATGAGCACAAATACAGAGTGCTTTAGGGACTCTTAAGAGAGACAGTACCACCAGCAGAGAGGCAAGCATTTGGTTTTGTGAATTCCTCCTTCCTAAACCTGGAGCCTTTGTACTCATTGCCTCTCTCCTCCAATGTGACTCTAGGATGAACAGCCTCTGGGAAGGAGGAATTTGGTGACAGGGAAAAGGAACCAGGATCTTGAAAGGCACTGGCCTACAGAGCATAGCTGTGCACCATTCCACAGCTGTCAAACACAGGACGGAATTAAGCAAGGACAAAGCAGTAGCTATAGATCAGTATCTCAGAGATGTCTTCAAACATTACTTATCATCAGCAACTAGAAGAGTTTCATCTCATGTGAACAGCTCACTCCCCAGAGTCCCACCACATACAAGAAGATTATATTTATATTGAAAAAGGCTTTCTATTGACTCTCTTCTCTCAAATAATTGATAAGCTCTTACTGCCGTCACACTTTGCTCAGCCTCAGCTCCAGTTGTGCCCAAGGTCTGGTCTAGTTCCAGCCCATCTCATTATCTAAAGCACCAGAAGCAGGTGGTGTTTACAGGACTTGCTGGAAGAAACTCGATTTCTGCACGAAGAATAAAGATCTGAAGGACACACCGGGAAACATGCCTTATTCAGAACAAACACTATACAGCTGTGTTTGATTATGAATCTCTTTGCAGTCTTATTCCTATTCCTTTTTTATTTCTTCTTTCCCATTCCTTCTCTTTTTCCTCACTGTCTTTTCCTCTCTTAAGGACAAAGCAGCATCCACTAAAGTCAGGGAGGAAACTTCCACAGACTTCGGTGGTCTTTGAAGCCTTTCAAACCTTCTGACCTCTCTTCTCTGGGCAGGAAATCACCTCAGTTTCACTGTGTTGAAGTATGAGGAGAACATTAAACCAGTGAACAAACTGAAGGGCATGAGACATTATCTAGGCCAATATCTCTCATCCAGTTCAAACGTGTTTTTCCCTGGGTTAAAAAATTGAGGACTGTGCTATGTCAGGATGGATTTAGGGAGGCTTTAGGGAAACAAAAATAAGACACCTCTGAAGGCTGAGCTTATTCTTTTCAGTTGACTTAAAGGAGAGGATGGACTGTTCTGACTGTAATATTTTTAATGTCAACTTCCAAATAAAAGCAGATGACAGTGAAATGAACAGTGGTGGACAACAGTGACACTTAGAATCCTGACACCTCCATTCCCCCTTACCCAAAAGACACAATTTCCAGCCTAGACCAGTCCACCAGAAGCTTTGTCACTCATCCAGCTTCAGCTAACATCTGCAAACACCTGGAATGCGAAATTCATATTCAACATCTGGATAGTATGCTTTTTCGTTCTCTACCTTATTTTCTTTTAATGCCTTTTGCTCACTTGTACAACTTCTACAGCACAGCTCTCCCCCACCATATCCCCTTCCATTCCTCATGGGAGGGGTAAGGCTTTATCCCACTAAACGACGTGGACATGCCAGATATCAGAAGTTACTGGAAGCATTTAGCTATATATGTTTAGGTACCACATCTCCACAGTGGCACTTTCCTCCCTGCTGCTGTCAGCCTGGTTGGCCAACATCAGGATCTTCATCCTCAGCAGCCACTTCAGAGGAAACTGCTAATTTCAGAGTCTACATAGCAGCTCCTTTGCAGCCTTCCCCATATCATATACTCGCCAAAGCAGACTCCCTGCTGTGTGCCAGCACACACCCCATCTCTCCAAGCACAGCTAAGACCAAGACCCTGAACTTAACCCCAGTTCTGCATTGCAGTTGCTGCTGGGATTTGCCAAGCTTTCCGTTCAGTCATGCTCAGCTCAAAATTAGGCTCCATGCTAAGCACTGTGGGAAGCTGCAATGGAACAAAATGGACTACAAGGTTGTTGGACTTATTTTCCACTCCTTACATTAACTAATTAGCTTTCTTCCTCATTAAAGTCCCTTCAAGCATATCAATTACCCAGCTCTGATGGCAAGGATGGTACAATAGCCCTCAGTGCAATCAAATGAGTTGGAATTCAGCACAGCAGACCAACAGGGCAGAGGATTGGGTTACCCGTGTGTCAGCAAAAGGGCATCATTCTCCTGACCTCCCTTTTGCAACAAGAGCTGAATGGTGGTTAGGAGAGGGGAGAGGAAATGCCAGGAAAATAGCACAATAAGCATCTTCCTAGGAGATCCAAAGAGAAACCAGTGCTGTGACAAAAGGCAAGAGAAATATTTAAAATGTCAGCCTAAAATTAGGACAACATAAAACTTGGCCTCTGTATTCTGTTTCTATCTAAAGGGAACAGCTTTTAAATTTCTGTCTTAGATAAGACAATTCCCTCATTTCCTTCTTGGAAAACTGAGGGAATGGTGAAGACAAGGGATCTGACTTTGTCATGCTTCTACTCTCAGAAGGTCATGGCCCAAAACTCACCCACAAGAAACATGCCCTACCCAGCAGCAGACTTCCATATATGAATTTTGGGTCAACCCCAGATTTTTCCGAGCCAATTTGCCCATAATTTGTTAAGGAATATCATATTTGTGAATTGCTGCTATGGCCACTATTAACTGGGTCATTCACATTGTCTTGTACCTGAGCTCTACATTCTCCATCTGCCAGACACTATTAAAGCTATGTTCACCTCAGATGCAAATGATTTCTGGAGCACCAACAAAAAAGGTAACAACACCGACATCGTATCTGTTAATCTTAAACCACTACATTCAGTTGGTTACATGGATGAAGATGCATTGCTCAGTGCAGCTGAATACTTAAAAGCACTGAGACAATAAGAATGCATTAAACTTTTATCTCCAGTGCTACAGCTACAATAGGCAATCAAAGAAATTGCCACTCTCCCAGGGCTCTGCATTGCCTAAAGGAAACTAACTTTTGTCTCAGAGTGTGTGTGTGTGTGTGTGTGTGTGTGTGTATGAAGAAAGATGGATAAAAGGATCTCAAATACCAGCTGCAGTGTGTTTGGCTACTTTGCCTTAGTCAAATGATGAGCGCTGAGCATTGCAGAAAGCTCAGAAGAAGGCAATTTTATGCAGTCATGTATAGGGAGGAAGAAATAAGATATTTTTTACTCCAAGGATTTCATGATCAAGCAGAGCTTTCTTTCTTTTTTTCCCCTCAAATGTAAAATCTATAGGAGACAATTACCAACATGATATTCCTTTCAGAGCCACGCTGATGAAAAAACCCTTTACACAAGACTTTCTTCCCCTCGATACAAAATTTGGGGCCTGTATGTCACTGCGTGATAGGTGTAACTCACCTTTCCATGACTGGAAGCTATAGCAGCACTATCAATTCACATCTCAGTTTCTAAAACTACAACAACTGAATTTAAAAGGTCTCATAAAAATTATACATGTTTCTTTGCAATTTATTCCCTGGCAACTTAATGATGTAGAAATTTCATTTCTCATGAAATATCCACAAACTGGCCACTTCCCTCATGAAATATGCATGAATTAGAGAATTCCTTATGCTCTCAACAAAATAAACCACTTTAATCTGAGAAAATGCTCCATTTTATAATGTCAGAATGATTTTTTTTCCTTTTTTTGACTCAGAACCAGGGCAGTTTCAGAAAAGAAGGTGCATGGCACATTCCAGCCTTTTAATACAAAGGGAAACACTGTTTAAAAAAAGAAAAAAAAAAAAAAAAAGAAAAAAGAAACAAAACAGAAAAAGAAGGAAAAAAAGGAAAAAAGGAAAAAAAAACCCCGAAAAGTTGATAGAGATAATTCCAAACCAAATCTTTGCTTTTCAAATGCTGCTCTTGTTTATTTTCCCACGTTACTTTAACAGGCAACATTCTGTGGCAAGATATCACGGTATTTAAATAACTTTCTGTTTTCAATCCACTTTGTTTCTCGGGTTCACATTTCTCTGTGTATGTTTTCTTGGTACCGCAGATAAAACTGCATGAGTACCAAGAAGGTATTGGCTACAAGAACTGCAACACCATAGTATAGCTCTAGGAAAAAAAATTCCCCCATTACTCATGTGCACAATAGTCTCACAATAGCACCTTTCATCAAAGAATCTGCAAGAGCTTTACCGAGAAGCAGTTATGTGTACTTTCCAGTGAATTAAAAAGAACCTTTTCTAGAAGCCCTTGATGTGAAATAACTTTTTTTTCCCTTTAATATCCAGTATGAAGCAATTTTATTTCAGATTTTAAAAGTGGTAAGCTACCATAAATTACAGATTAGGGGGCTTCGGACAATTTTAAGATTAACCCCAAAGTAACATCACCTGAGCAGCCAGACACTGATGTGCCTAAAAAGCAAATATGTTGGAAGGCATTTCCTCTGCAAGGTGTTTTAGGCCCCACAATGAGTAAATACAGGAGTACGGAAGGTCCCTCAACCCGCAGAGGAGTGCACAGCCAAGCATGCCAAACCATGGCCATGCTCTCCAGACACAATGTGGCACCACAGAAAACCGGCCTTTGTGCCAGGAAATATTGTTCAGACAAAGAAAAAGTGTTTGCACAGCCAGGAGCTCCACAGAGCAGGCGGCTTTTAGGTTAGAACTTCAGCATTTCTAACTGCTGGTATCAACCTCAGTCTGGGATTTCCGTAGCAACTTGAGCTGTTACACACACCTTTTCTTTGCATTCTTTCATTGTTTTCGAGTTCCAGAAAGTTATCAAACTAATGTCCTCTCACCCCATCCCCAAAATACCAAGGGGCTGTTTTAAGATCAGAGGCAGCAAAACATTTCCCTGTGCAAATGGAATGGCCGTGTGAAAAAGGAGTGCCTCTCTTTCTCATAACGGGAAGGGATGAAGAGGATAGGACACACAAGCCTAAAATGAAAGCCTCAGGAAGGAGATTTCATGCAGAAATGTGGTTTTGTTCATTGAGAATAAGCAGCATCTTCCTGAGACTCATCATTTTGATTCACTGTTTCATGTGTAAATAATTTACTAGGCTAAAAGGTCAAGAGCTGCAAGTCCTTAGAGAAGGGAAGAAAACTGCAAGCTGTAAATAAGGGACAAGAAACTTACGTGGAGCATAAAACATGTTATGAGGCTACACGTAGATATACATATGCACATATCCACAAAGAAATAAGCTAAAACAGAGCTCCAGAACTAGCATACAGAGGCAGAAATAACCTCTACTCCATGTTTGCTCCCCCTTGAACTTGAGAGCAGGAAGTACAGCAAATGTGATCTTTTGGGATAGAAATTGCACTTGTAAATTAGATCCACGATGCCCAGATGTACTGCTGATAGATGCACGAAACAGAGTGGCAAAAGAAATTAATTTTCAGCCTACATTTTTCATCTTTTCATCCTCTAATGTCAGGGTAATTGCTCCTCCACTCCTGGATGTGACAGAGTCTAGTCCTTGCCTCTCTCCAGAAGGTAAGTGAACAGCTGGTTTCTTTTCTGACACCAGTGTATTTCCAATCACCTGTCAGGCAGCATTAGGTCCCTAAATGTTTGCAGCATGTCATGCTTTCCTCCTGTTCAGAAACTCTAAATATGGGGCTTCATTCCCTAGTTTGGGGTAGTATAGGGTAAGGAGAAGAAGAAAGGGGTCAAACCCTGTTCATGTAGAGAAGTCCAGGGAAGAAAATCTGGAAAAATGATGCTGTAGAAACAAGCAAGGGACCACTGACTATCATAGTACGTTATCCTGACACAGATACTGAAATGGAAAAATCAGATATAAGCAGCACTTAATCCCACACACATCACTCCTCTTGGTGTTTTTTATAGCAGTACTGCCCTCAATAGTAAAATCTGGGGTATGGAAAGTGAGATTCTTTCTGAGCCTGAGAAGATAAATACTGCACTTTGAGAAACACGATTTTGTCCAGCAGTTTGCACAGATAGCCTAGGGTTTTTGTTTTTACTCCCATCTCTGACACTACATTCCAGAGCCATCACAAGCAAATCATTCTACCACCAAAAAGCCTGTATTTCACTGCATAAGCGGAACAGTTACTGAATTCATCAGCTTAATTGGCACTTTTCTATACTCATTTATAAAACATGTTAAACCCCCAAATGAAAGACAATTATTCCAACGTATTATATTACACAGATACACTACAAGGTTTCACTTGATGATCTAGAATGGAAAATTACCCTCTTCTGCATATATGGCAATAATATTTATATTATTTTTTCCCACATGCTTTTAGTCTTTCATAATAGTGGAAACAATGACAGAAGAATGAACAACTGAGATTTCTGTTTGAGGACACAGCATGCATCTCTGAAAAGTTCTGCAGCCGCTCTGCTTTACAAATGTATTTTCTTTAGGTACTTAAAGATACAGCACTCTGAGTTCCAAGTTGTTGCAGTTACAAGGTAGAAACCACAAAAAAAGATGGAGAATAAACCAGCATTCTGGAGATGGGCATGTCGTATACAAATTCTGTCTAAATCTTTATATACCTGCTCTAATACAGAGATACTTCTAAAGGTATATTATGCATAGACATGCAGACACGTGTGTCTATATATTTGTTTATTCTATATGCAAATGTAAATTGCAATATAGCGTTTCACACTAATAATATTTATAATGCCATAGGGTCCAATCTTGCAAGCAATACATAAAAACTGAACCTCAAGAGTAAATCTGTTGTCCTGGAGTCATTACCATTAGCACACTTGCAGTATCAGGCCTTAGTCTGAGTTGAGAATGTGTGTCATATATACAGCATATGCTCCATGTATAATACATTGCCAGGCACGAACAGCAAACATGCACGGAATACATGTTTTCTTCAGGGCTCTGGATCCTGTGGAAGGCTGGCATGCTGGGTGCATGGTGCACATTCTTCAAGAGAGAATTATGGGCTGGGGAACATTCCTCCAACTTCTCAACTCTTGCAATAATTTGCCACCTGTGTAGCCAAGCTGTTCGTTCTGTAAATCTACAGGATCTAATAACTCTGGCACTTCCTCTGCCTGCCAAAGAAAGCTCATTGCAGCACTGACCCCAATCCATCCAAACACACAGCGAGTGCTGCATTAACTAGTTCAAAGTTTGATGCAAAGATGACACAGAATGGACCAAATTTTCACGCAAGTATTTTCCCTTCTTCAGAGGTTTCTGCACTGCTCTCTGAACACAGATCCGTCCTACCACAGGAAAGGAACAGAATATGAACTTCTGCAAAATGACAACCCTACAAAAAGTAGGCAAACGTGGCCCAAAGCCAGCGGGCATTGATTGTATGCTCCTAATGGAGAAGAGCAAATTTAGCTTCACTGACACCACTGCTGGATTCACCTTGATTTATAGTCATCTCGTACTAAATCACACGCTACAGTTCTCATGCACAGACATATCAGGGCAATATCTAGGTTGCAAATACACCAGGGAAAAAGCTCACCCGCTAATAACAGCAAAGCAGATTTGGGTCTGTACTGCTGGAGGTCCCAGCGCAGGGAGAAAGGGAGGCAGGTTCTACAGCTCCTAAACAGGAGCAGCTGGTTTTTTGCACTGCGCAAGCTAAGGCTGCCTTGATACAAACTCCAGCTTCAGCAGCATCTTACAAGGACCCAGAATTGTGGAGCATAAGTGTACCCCATTCATTGTCTTCTCCACCTCCTGTAACCTCATTCCAACCCAGAAAGCCTTTCCCGGAGAGGAAATGGAAAGAGGTGGTGGTGAAAACTAGTACTGACATTACACTCTGTGGCAAAAATACGCATCTGTGAGATGTCTGTTTTGAGCATGCTAAGTTGGGGCAACAAAGTTAAAAGCGCAATTCCAGCAGGCCTTGAAATGGTTTTCCTCTATTTTTTGATAGCATGGCAAGATTCCTAGAGTGGTTCTCCTACATTAATATTAGAAAAGCAATCTTTAAAATTAGTGTTATCCTTTGTATTTAGAAATCAGTTAGACTTACAGGGGTAGAATTCCACTCAGAGAAAGAAAAGCCTGCATACCTACTGAGCTTTGTCTTCTAATCTCCTCTTGTGGTTAACTCAGTCTTTCTTTCACACTACACTGATTTCTCATTTCAGAAGAGGAGATTTGTCTCTCTTTGCCCCAGATCCTTCCCCAGCATTGAGATTTGTAAAACTGGTAATGAGGGACACCTTGGAGCCCTGAGAGTTCAGTGGATGGACACAGAAGCATCTGAGCCTTATGCTGGGAACACTGTCTGCGATTCCAGACTCATCCCAGGCAGCCTGTGCTCACAGCCACCACTCCCAAATTACTGATACAGCTTGTAATTTACTATTACAGTTTTAACATTGAATTTTTTCCCCAAATACACTGAGCCGCTTAACCTAGACCCAAAACACACAAGTAATGGAAAATCATAGTCCTGCTTCAATGCTTTGTGGCCCAGTCTAAGAAACCTAGCACTATTGCTAGAACACTACAATTTTACAGTTAAAATGGCCAGAGTTCAATCCTTTTGCTGCTGGCAATCTGCATGTGTGTGCGTAAGAGAAGCAGTGGGAGTGTGTGAATATGTAAGTTCACCCTCTGCTTCTGGTCCCCATGGTAATTCAATCTGTGTTTCAGCACATGCAGTGCCTGGCCACAGCCACCTATTCCAGGTTGCTCTGTCTAATCATTGGCAAGGTCAAAGCTGCCAGAAACTACATTCAGTAACTGGCTTCCAATTTTTTGGCCAGAGGTTGTCAGGACAAAGAAGAGAAAACTGCCAACTATGTCTCCTCCATACAGACTGTGTCTTTTAATGATACAGGAAAACCTCAAGAGAGGAAAATGAACCTTCCCCTCTTCCCAGCCCCAGTGATTGCCCTGACCAGAAATCCTCACAATTAGGGGCTTGTATCTCAAATAATCCTGTAGGATAAAGCTGCACATGTTGTCTAAAGCAGAAATCTTGTCAAACACGCAAAACCCAACAATGCTGCATGAAACAGGGTTTATGATATACTGTGGTGTGTTGGCTTTTTCTGCCTCTCCAGCAGCTGATCTGTTCCTGAGCACTGGAGATGGGCAGATTATAACAGGCCTGGTATCAGGCCAAAGCATGAACAAGGGTAGAAAGCTCATATCTATTGCCAAGGAAGAGAACAAACTCGCATCTGCAGAGATCAAATAACCCAGAATAGGTCCCTCAACATTATTTGCATTTCTACAGACTTAATGAAAATTAGAAGCTGGGTAGATAGGGACACAAATGGGTGTCATCACCAAGGATTCCACTGCTGTGTATTCTGCACGGTGAGCACCAGGCTGCCAACCACACCACCGCTTGCACCACAGCATCATACACATGACGGCACAGCCTTCAGGGATAGCTTTAAGGAGCAGAAAGAACTTCAGCACCCATGAAAACAGATTTCATTCACACCACTTTTACGGAACAATTTGGTTTTCTCAGCCAACTGCAGTGTCCATGAACTCTCTGCAGGCAGCTGTAGGACAGGGTAACTTTTTCCCTGTGTTATCAGAATTTCCATGGAAAGAGGTCCTGCGTTACAGCTCTTGTGATAGCAGCAAAGGGAGGGGGAATGGAGACCAAGGGTTGAGAAAAGAGGAACCCTGAAAGGCTGTGGTGGCAAACACTGACATGAAAAGGACTGACCTCTGGCTCTGGTCATTTGTGATAGAAAGTGCTACTCCATAAGGGTGGTCCTTTACAAAATGAAATTATGATTAAGTATCCTCATCTCCCTGGTGTACCAAATGAACAGGATTCAGAGGGATTGTAACATAGGAAAACAAGACCAAAAATCATTGCTTTGATCCTCACTTTGATACAAGCAACTTTCTAAGCATTTATTGTTTATTTCTTCTCAAATAAATTTTCTCCCTAAGGTTTACAAGTTTGTTTCCCTCCACAGCCTAAGCATTTATCCCACCATAAGAACTGTGTCTTCAAAAGCAGCAACAAACAGATTTCACCCTTCCCAAGCCTTCTACTGACCCAAACTGTGCAAACTGCCTCAAGCTTTCCTTGAGGGCATGAATATAGAGAGAATTCACAGATATCATGATTTTTGTACTAGAGATCTGATGCTAGGAGAGGTCCACAGTTCTTCTCCCTGGGGGATAGGCTACTTCATCTAAGACACCACAGTTTCATGTTTGCCTGTGTGCTATGATGCTGGGCAAAAATACCCAGGAAGATTAGATTAAATGCTATGTTCTTCTCATGCCCCAGCTACAGATCTCAGAACTATGAAACACTGCTTGCCCTAGATCACACAGCCAGCCAACTTGTAAGAGAAACCTCTGAATCCTCATTATCCCTGCTAACTGCCAGGTTTACCCATTCCCCCTGCCTGAAACATCAAATGCACGCCCCTTTGTGCCATCCTAAGCAGCAGATCACTGCATTCCCCTACAAGTAATGAAAGAGGCCTAATGCAGGGACCATGAGCAGTGCTTCTCTAACGTGCCAGGATCAGCAGTCCTTCACCTTAGCACTATCAAGGAGACGGTTCCAGAGAAGCTGCCATGGCTGGGGACAGTGACAGCATTTAACTGAAGCAATAAGCTGACCTGGATGCTGCAGCTGGGAGACATCCTGGCAATGAGAGATTTGCACCGAGGCTTTACCTCTCCTGCAACATGGATGCTCAGAGTCTCTTTCAGTGATTTGTTAACTGGGAGGAATTTTCACTTGTGGCAGTCGCAGTGAACGCCGGGCCGGATCCTCCTGAACGCATTGCACTGCCAAGAGGCTGGGTTTGCCTTCAGGTTGCTCTCTCCCGGTGCTGCAGAGGGAAGGAGCCTTTCCCAGGACAGCAGCAAACTCGCGCAAAAAATAACCACCTTCCCCTTGGCTCCCTTTCTGCTGCTTCCTAAGTGGCTGCGTTGTGCGCAAGAAGAGAGAGAGCATCCCCTGGCTCCTGCTGCTAGATGCCTGACGAGGCGAATCGATTAACAGCGTCCCTTCCCCGCGGAGCAGAGGACGGGAGGTACCGGTGCCGCCGCTGCCCTCTGCTGGGGCCGCCGCTGGCTTCCACCTCTCGGGGACACAGGGCTGGCACCTGCCCCGTCAGACCCCTCCCGGGGTCCCCAGCCCGTGGGGAAGCCGGGGACGTGTCCCCGAGAGCTACAGAACGAGGAACCCGAGTCTCATGCGATAGTTTACGTGCTGGCTGGGGAAGCATCCAGAGCCTCCTGCATCAGCACAGGGCTGGAGCAAACCCCAGGTGACATGGCCCACGACCCCTCAAGTGTTCGTGTGGATCTCGGTGGGGGGGATCAGGACAGCGAGATTAATGCATTCCTCTATGGGGTTATCTCCACGTGAAAGGGCAACGCCTGCACCAGAGCGATGCCAGCAAATTGGTGCTGGTGAGCTGGTCACAAGTGGCGGGGAGGAAGGACCGCTGGCAGCTGTCCGGCAGGAATGTGATTCCATGGATATTTCCGAGTGCCTGGATGAGATGTGCGGGTTTTGTACCACACTTTGAGATAGCCAGTGTGGACTAGTGACAGTGACAAGGTGTCTGGCTGGAAGGACAGTCTTTCCACTGTGGCAGGAGAGCACTTAGGTGTCAGTGTGAAGCTCAGGCTCTGTACACACTACCATTTTTCCTCTCTTCTGTCCTCAAAGCTGCCAGATGGAAAGGGACAGCTTAAACCACTTCTCAGAGCTGCTGAATTTTAATCAGGTAGAGGAGAACAATACACGGCAGGCAAACTGTTGCCACCCTTCTGCTCATTGAATAGTATAAGGAAAGAAAAGTGAGGATGCACCCACACAGTGCACCTTTGTGGAGGGCCGCATTATTACATTTGCACATGGCTTGCCCTCCTGTGTTAGGATGGGAGTATCCTGATGAGTTCAGCTCTTCTTTACAGTGTGAGTAGCAAAGAAATAAACCTGATGCACTAGCTGCAGCTTGCGGATGCAATCAGAACCATAAATGACACCACTAGTCTGTGCACACACAGCAGAGAAAATCCCATTAACAGGAGCCGATGCTTATTCCCTCTGCAGGGTCTGGTACCGGGAAATCCAGGATGACCCCTCCCCTTTTGTCAGCAGTGGATTTCCCCGGTGGAAATCCGGGATGACCCTACTAAATTCTGTGCTTCTGTATTTACACGTAGCGCTAACTACGCCAACGAAGCCACAGCCTGGCGGGTATCTCCTGAGGAACCCGAGAGCCGCCTGAGGGCGGGGACCCCGAACCAGGGAGCCGCGTGTACCCGGACCCCCTCCCCAGCGGCCGCGCCTGCCCGACTGCCGAACTACAATTCCCAAGATGCATCGCGAAAGCAGCGCGGCTGTCCTTGCTCGGCATCGTGGGTGTGCGGTCGCGGTGCACCTTGGGATTTGTAGTTCCGGACGCGGCGTTCAGCGGCGCCATGGGCTGCGCCGCGCTCCGCGGAGGACTCTCCTCCCCTTCATGCAGCGCGCCAGGACTGCGCAGAACCCAGCGCGCCGCAGGCGGCGGTCGCAGTGCCGGCGGCCGTGGGGGAGCGGGCCGCAGCCGCTGGCGGGCCCCGGGTGCGCTCCGTGGGCCATGTC
>JAOEHY010028857.1:0-22306 GCA_025447955.1 Psilopsiagon aurifrons | reverse complement strand
GGAGCCGGAGCGGGAGGCGCGGCCTCCGGCTCAGGGCCCGGCGCCACCGACCCGGCCTCGCTGCCGCCCGGCGACGCGCAGCTCATCGCCATCATCGTGGAGCAGCTGAAGAGCCGCGGACTGTTCGACGGCTTCCGCAGGGACTGCCTGGCCGACGTGGACACCAAGGTATCACGGCAGAACCGGGCGGGCCGGCCGGCACCCACGGAGCCGGAGTTGCGGGCAGCACCCCTGGAACCCCGCTCCCGTTGGCCGAAGGAGCATCCGCGTCCCATCCCTTCGCCTTTGCCCACGGTGTCCCGCCGCCGAGAGCGGGGAGGCCGCCAGGATGTCGGGCAGAGGCTGCGGTGCGGAGGGGCTGCGCACCCGCGCTACCATCCGTGCCTGTTAGGCCTCTATGGAGCGGCTCCTGGCTTGAGGCGGTAGCGGCACCCCGGAGGAGAAACAAACCGGAGCATAGGCTCAGACTTCATTTTCTAGCCCAGTCCTCTTTAGGAGAATGGTTTCCTGTAAGAGCACTGCTCCTCTTGAGCATAATTCCCACATTTCCAAAACATTTAACCTCTCTCTCTATTCTCAGGCTATTGCTTTAAACTAATTTCTTCCTCAGTCACAACATGAGCTCCTGAGCACTTGTTGGCAGTGTTGAAGTTGGGTTGTTTGTGACTGCCCTGTCAAAAGTGAACACGGGCGTTTTGCTTTCCAAAACTTGTACACTTCCAACAGGACTCCCGTTCTGGGACCTGCAGTTATCATTCTAGGCCACCCCAGCAGCCATTGCAAAGCCATTCCTGAAGCTGTCAGGTCACCTGCACAGAGCAGCCATAACTGAGAGAAGCTTTACCAGGATAGTTATACACTGCCCAGGGCAGATACTGCACCTCTGTTACCAACCCTTTCGTTCACCATCCCATATACATCTCAAGTTCTGAACTACAAATGTTGCTACTTTATTGTCCTTTCCTGGCACAGCACCAGGCTCCTATGTATTTATATGGGTTTCTTCATTTCCTGTTAAATGGAATTAAATCTCCACTGTCAGAACTCGCATAATTCTGAACATCTTTGTTAGTATCACAGAAACAAATAATTCTTTGTTAGTGACAGTATTACTCAGCCAGTTTCCTGGAATTCTGTGATGGAGCATTTCCAGGCAACAAGAACTCTGCTGTAACATTTCCTGTCTGCATGGGCAGTTTGTATTTCACCAAGTAATACTACAAGTAGACAAAATTTTAAAAGCAATCTATCCAGCTATTTGAATTATTATGATAGCACACTGACTGTTGTTTGCAATTGCCAGTTGTGTTTCTAGGTAAAACAAAGTTATCTTTGTTCAGAACATGAAAGGATGAAGAGCACAGACAGCAGGACAGTAGTGTACATGACAAAAGATGTATTACGGAGGACTCTGGCAGGGGATTCTTTGAGACCATTTAGCATTTTAACCAGCCTTTTTCTTATTTTTTAGCCAGCCTATCAAAATTTGAGGCAGAAAGTAGACAACTTTGTATCGACTCACCTGGACAAACAGGAATGGAATCCAGCAATGAACAAAAACCAGTTAAGAAATGGGCTAAGGCAGAGTGTGATTCAGTAAGTAAGCAACATTCTGTAAAATAATGATGCTATTTCATAAATTATATCTAAATATGTAAGTCAAATAAGAATGTACAGACTTAAGTTTTTCACAACACTTTCTCTGGTGCTCTCACAAATTTCATTGTAATTGTGGATGCAGTCTGAAGTCTCATTAAAATGCTTATAGTACTGCTTTACCTGAAGTTTGTACATTGCTGAGTTGAATAGCATGCTGAAATACTTGTATTAGCTATCTAGCCAAGGTATTACTGCAGATAGCCATCACTGCCTGCGAGCAAAACTGTACCAACCTGAATGACCTTTATCTTCAGAAAAGAGCCTACATCGCTTAAAGAAAAAATCCTCCAGATGCCAAAGCTTGTTTGGGTAGACTCTGACCACTAGCGGGCAGTAATCGCACCGGGCTCGGCTGATTTCCTGCGGCAGAGGGTAGCTTTTGTACAGCTATTCAAGATGTTACATTTCCAGCATTACAGGAAAGCCAACTTAAACTGTGCTGCTTAGAGACTTAGGGCTATTATCTCTTGCTACTAATTCACTGCAGTCTGAAGTAGGAGCATTAGCTTGTTTAACTAAAAATCATAGATAAAAGCTTTATAGTAAAAGGTGTAGGTAGAGGGGCAGTAGGGAACTTGATAATGGTATTTATGCTTATAAGGAAATGCTATTAGATTGTCTGTCACACAGAAGAAGCCATATTTCAGAATACTTGATGGAATCTGTAAAACATTCATATGTAACTTTAGTTTGTTTAATCTGTAATTAGAGAAGGGGGTGTCGACTGGAAGTACAGAATTTCCTGTCTTTACTTGGAGTCCTTGAGACATGTTTGTCACTAAATGCTTCCTCTTATGTCATGTTACACTACCACTAGAACGGACAATTGAAAAACATTAAATCAGGGAGCCTGTAATGAGACAAATGTAACATGCTCCCTTTAAGCAGGCTATAGGCAGACAGTAGTAGGGAGTTTAGAGGGTCCCTATCACTCCTGTAGCTGCACAGCTGAGTGCTGAGGGTGTCCAGATGTGTATGTTCTTTGTTGCATGCATATATAGGTGTTCTGTTACTTGGAGGTGACATGATGTACTGTGACCCTGTACCCGCTCACTCACAGCATTCACGGCCTTATTAATCTTGTGGCTCCTTTTCCGAGCACCAGGCAACATGTCCATTTCCTGTCCCCTGCTCCCTTGCAGACATGACTTAAGCCTGCTAGGCAGCCTGTGCCCCACAATCCAAGAGTCTGACGCACCCCTGAAGTAATAAGTCACTTCAGTTACTAGTTTTCAGTTCCAGAAACTTTTCTGTGTGCTACATGTGCTTGTTTTTATAATTAATACCCATCTGTCTAGACTAACAGTTACAAGGAGTGAGTGACAGCAATGTTATTAGGGGGCGGGACTTTCCTCCCTCCAGACAGCCAAAAAAAACCCCTGTGCTTTCACCTGCCCTTCTCCTCAGAATAGCTTGTTTCCCTCGTTTGTGCCAAAATATGTTTGTTTGCTTTCATGTTGACCTCATTTCTATATGAGCCCTATTAAAGTGGCTCTTGTCCACGTGTCATTTAAGTACCTGGGAGACCAGATGTCAGTTGTTAATTCTGTAGGGAGAAGTCAGAGGGGGTTGGGTGGAAAATAGGTGCTTGAAGCAGCTCCCTGTTAAGGATCTACTGAGTGGGCTGCAGTTCTCACCATGTTAATGCTAATTGCAGTTGACTGGAGGGCTCTGGAGAATTACTGGAGGAGTTTGGGGAGAAGTTTTTTGGAGCAGCTGAATGACTCCTTTGTCTTTGTTCAAGGTCAGGAATGCTGGAAGCTGGAGTGGACAGAATTATTTCTCAGGTGGTGGATCCAAAACTAAACCACATCTTCAGGCCCCAGATAGAGAGAGCAATTCATGAATTTTTGGCTGCACAAAAGAAAGAGGAAAGTGTGCCAGCTCCTCCTCCAGAGCCTGAGAACAAGGATCCTCCTGCTCCATCTCAGGATGCCTCCTAAAGGTCTTGTATCCCTGCATTTGCCACTCTCATCTTTCATGTACCTCATCTCTGTAGTTTGCAAAATGCAAGATAGAGAAGATGTCCTCCCTGTCAAACCAGGAAGAATACAACACTTTAATCATCAGCATGTTGTCAATGTCACAGTCATTCTGAGCTGCTTCTGCTGAAGTGTCTGCTAAAAATAGATTAGGACTGAAGACATAGGTATGATGTAAAACAGCTATCAAGGAGCACTAGACTCTTCCAGTGCCAGTTTTGGGTCAGGCCAAAGGCCATTTTTTCCAGTAAAAGCATATCCAGCAGTAATTGACATGGAATTGGTTGGATAACTTTTAGAACAATATCAAATGGATTAAAAATATATATACTTTACTGAAATACAGCTGAAAGTATAGTGGTGACAAGTTATTGTGCTTTAGCATTGAAAGTTTTAGGTAGCTGTTCTTCAGATCATACACTGTAGCATTGAATTGTCCGTGGCCAAAATACTCATTGCTGGACTAAGGGTAATATCTCTGGAAATGAATAACTGTTCATTCCAAGCTGACTGATTTAAATAGAGCAACCTACTCTTTCCAGATGCCTTTGTTGAAAACAAGTTCATTGTGGCTTTTGTGATTAAAATAACTCAAGGGGCCTCAGGGAGCTATAATTTCTGCTCTGTCCTAACACAAATGACTATGCGCCCCTCTCTGCTAAGGCCCTGTATCATAATGTTGATTTGAGGCCTATGTGTGTATTACTGAGGAACCACTGTCTTGATGAAAAATTACAATCCACAGCTTTGCTGGAGAACTTAAAATCATGCTGCATGAAAGGAAGTTAATTATGAATTGTTACCTGTGACTTGCAGCCTTAATACCTTGATAGATCTTTGTCTTGTTCAAGTAGTTTGGAGTCCATTATAACCTACAGCTAAGTGCAGCTCTTAATTAATTATTCTCTATTCAAATGCATTTACTTGTGAAGGTACCATGCTCTAAACTCTCTTTCTTTCTTGCAGTGAGTTCCTGTTACTAAGCAGCTGCCGTTGCAAAATGCGTGCCCTGTTAGATTGGCAATGGATTACTTGTTCCATTTGGTGCAGGAATGCTGTCTGCCAAAGATGATTAACCTTTATCAGACCTGTGGGAAGGCACTGAAATCAGTGAAATTCAAATGCCCTTGGAGTTCTGCATGTGGAGGGACAGACAAAGTGTGAAGATACTTTTGTTGTTAACTGCAGTACAGAGAGCAGCATGTAGTCTTGTTAATCATGCCTTCAGGCAAGGATGTGGGAAGAGAAAGGGAGCTGACTGGTGTCTGAAGAGGGTAGGGAAGTGGTTTGAGATATTAGAGTTGGGAGCGGGAAGAAAGATGTTTTGGGGTGGGTTAGTCTCTTGGACACCAAGTACGAGCTGTCAGATTTGCTTTGATACAAGGCAGATAAGAGGAAGCGTCGTACACCTCTGCTGCATAATGCAGCATTGAGTAGTAGGTGCCAAGTTAGGTGCAACTCATTGCACTGCCTGCTTTAGGAAAGACACCTCCTGTTTGAAACTGGAAAGAACACTTCAGGATCAATTACATAAATAATTTCTGTTGCATTGCAGGGAAATGTTTACAGTTGGCTATGACTATAGCTGATTTAATTGTTATTTCCCAGGTAACTGGGGGGAGCAAAGGGCACCGGAGTAGGTGATCAGTTTGAAACTTCTCTCTTTCAACTTGAAAGACTTTTCTTTCCTGTGAAATTTCTCAGGTGCCCAGTGGAAACTGCCCTATGCTTTCAGCTTGAATGCATGCAGTGTCCTCTGGATGACAGTCAAATGGAGAATGTGATCAAGTATTCTGCCAGCAAATGTCCATACCTTTTGCAATAAAAGACTTCAAAACCCATCTCTGACTCCTAGTTTTTCCAGAGTGGTTTTTGGTTTTTATTCATAAAAGTTACATGAAATAAGATGGGTACTGGTATTACTGCCCAGATAAGGCGTCTCAAAAAATACAGAGTATCAAGGAAATGAATTGACCTTATCTCACATCATTTTTGATCTATAAATCTTGAGTAAGTTCAGTCTTGTGCTAGTGATGGTGAAAGCATGTTCAGCCTTGTGAAAATAACACACTTCTGGTAATAGGTTAGAGCTATTCCTTTTCTTTTTCCTGTTCAGACAGCAGTCTTTTAAGAAACTAATGTCTGCTTCTGTCACTGAATAACATAGCAATGTCTGAGTCTTTGTGATTGATGGCTTACATACCTTAGCTGTGGCCTTACCCATAGGCCTTGTATGCAAACAGATGCAGTTCCTGCTGTACTCTGCTTCTTTTCAAACCAGGTAATTTATAGGGAAGATTGATGCTGTGGTTTAATTCAGTAGCTAACTTATTTCTCTTAGTACCTCCTGTCAACGCAGTTACATGCAGAAATGGAGGTGAGAACACCTGGTACTTGAATCCCTTCACAAAGAGAGTGCTGAGAACTTCACTGCAGTAAATTTGTACTCTGCACAGTGCTGTGTAGTCCTCCTGACACAATTTTTCCATCAATATTTTTATCCTGTTCCTGACAAAATACAGACTTAAATGCCTGTGCTTTTCAATAATGTACTGGCTATAACCTTCCTGGTATAGTTTGAAAAAGTCTGTATTGGGATAATGTAGTTGTGTGGCTTGACTTTTTTTTCATAGTCTGTGTTCCTGCTATAAAACAGGGTGAGGGGTATGTGAGGAAAAGGCTCTCAACTGCATGTTGATTCGGTGGTTAAATACTACTCTCCAAATCAGTAGTAGGTATTTTCCTTTAGAGCCTTAAGGACAGCTCTTGGCAGAAAAAGATCTGTCTTCTACCTCCTGGTAGCTTGTCTCGACCACTTTTTTGAAACTGAGCCATTTATGCAGTAGGGAAAAAAGAAGTTCCAAGAGTCTAGAAAGAGCAAGTGAAAAGGGTTCCGAGGGCAAATTCTGCATTACTGCAGCAGTACTTAGGGAACAGGGACACCAGTTTTAAAAAGTAGCGAGTAGAGCTTGATTTACTGCAGTGAAGAGGGAATCTGAGCCTGTGTGTCCTACCTCTGAGAGCTGCTCTAATAGATGAGAGAAAGAGAAAAGATTCAGTTGCTGTAGTTAAGAGGTTTTTCTATTGTTCTCTGTCTGAATGTGAGGCTGTGTTAAACTCTGAACTCTAAACACTAATTTGACTGCAGTGAGTATGGGAACGTTCAGATAGAACTGAGGCACGTAATGGTATTAGATAGCCTATCCACATTTGGGATCTCTAATGCTTGGGCTCTGAAGTTCTTGTTTGGATCAGAGCCTTGGAAGTAACAAGCATTGGGAGCATACCTTACATCAAATGGGACAGTTAGAAAAGCCACAAAGTCCTTATGATGAAGGAACAGTAGGTAGTGCCCTTTGATTATATACAAATGTTCCTGGCAACTGGTAGAAACAGGATTCCAGCCTTAAATGATACTAGAGGCATCTTTATACCAGAACAAAAGAACAAGTTTGTACCTACTGTAGAATTCAAATTGTTCACTTGTGTGATAGGAAGTTGGACTAAAGTCAGCATATCAGTCAGTTTACATCCCTACACTGGATATGGTAAATAAAGTCTGAAGAGCCTTGTGAGGCAGACAGGTCCAAGACCCTTGAGTAATTCAAGAAGCAATTAGCAGCTTTTGTGGAGCTGAAGGGGCAGGGCAGTACATCAGGTGAGTGAGCCTCAGTGGATCAAATGGGCCTTCTCTTTGGTCTCAAGAGTCTTTCTCACATTGAAATTGACCGTTCTTGTTTCCTGGACAGTCATTTAGTACCTTGAATTTGCTTTCTCAGATGAATAGGTTCATGCTTTTACAAGTTCTAAGAGACTGTGGCATTTCTTCACTAGATGCAGTATTAATGTGAAGGAGCTGTAAAGATTTTCTGCCTCCTTGGCTTTGCCTGTCCCAATCCTGTGTATTTGCTTCTGCCCAGTCACAAGAGACCAGATGCAGTTTAAAGAAAACATGCAGGAAGTTTGGGTTGCATTCTTGGAAAACGAGCCTTGCAAGAGCATGAGCCAGAGCATGGCTGCTCTGCCCTGTGGAAATGCCAGAGTCCAGACCCTCAGGAGCCAGCCTAGCTCAGTAGGTAGATACTAGACTAGTATCTAGGAGGTACAAGTTCTCTTCAGAGTCCTGCTGGTGTACAGCCACCTGTGGCTGGTTGGTTTACCTGTTTGCTTGCCTGTAAGAGCAAGCCAACTTTACCCTCCTACCTAAGTCCTGGAGCGGGGAGGGAGTAAGGTGCTGTATTTAGGTCCAATATTGTAGAAACAGAATATATATATAGATAGATATATATACAGAACAGTAAGGTGCGATTTACCATACAGATTTTAAGGATTAGATCTTATAGCTGAAGTCCCACAGAACAATCTTGAAACTCACATCTTGCTGGCCAGACTAGCGCTTTTAATTGTGCCAGTTAGTGCCAGATTGATTCCAGAGTTGGAAGCAGACAGACTGAACCCAGTTTCATCACTAGCCCTATGAAGGGGTTAAAATGCCCACCCAAACCCACAAACCTACCTAGAAGGATTACATTGCCATGTCAATCATCCTGGCACTTATCAATCACAACCAAGGGGCATGTAAGGTAATGCCTCAAGTTCTAGCTGTTGCTTGGCTATAAAAGGAATTATCCCACATTCCATATGATTAAAATAGAGTAAAGCAAAAAAAACCCATCCTGATCTTAAGCTAGGGGGAAGAATAAGGAAGGGTAGGGTGCTCCTACAGCTATGTAGTAACTGTGACAACTCCAGAGATGTTTTTTCCAGTTTTGCCTGAAACAGACTAGCAACAGAGCAATTCAAGTCCAACCAGTTCCTTGCCCTCATCAGCTATTTAACTGAGTAGTATCTAGTCCATTGGCAAGTCAGACACTGACTCAAGCAGACTTCACTAAAAGAAGTGGAATCAAAATTGCCATTATATATTTAGCTTCTGTCTAAACCAGCCCATATTTTCCAGCAATAGTTCTGACGTTTATAACCACATCCCATCTTAGAGTTCACATGATGTCTCTGTCTGGTAGAGGTGAACCCAACCAAGTCTCCAGGTCCATCCCTGAATAACTGCAGGCAGGTTTGTTAGATCAGACCCATGTTAGTAACCACCTAAATTCAAGTGTATCTGGTGAAGGAGGACAGCCAAATAAAGAGTAACATGTTAGATCACTCATCTTTGCTGCCTTCACTCAGTGGTACATAGGCCTTACTCATCCCTCAAGTACAGCCAAATCATGGAAATGCAGTTCCAAGTTCAAAATTTATTACAGAATTTGGAACCAGACCAGTTTTGAATCTTGCCACCAGATGAGTGAGTGCCACATTCCCAGATTCCCAGCCTTCAGGTCAGGCAACAAAACCCCTCTCCAGGAAAGGGGAATAATCGTGACCAATTGAAGGCAAGTCCAAACCACAACTCTGAATCTTTGGCACAGAAAAGTATCAAACTTGGCCCCTGTCAGGGTAGCGGGTCAAAACAACCCAAGCCCCAGATACCAAGCTAGTCATTGCCAAAGCAATCTGAATCCACGCTGGACTCAACATAGGGGCCTTGAACCCAAACCACATCCAGCTCAACTTCCTCTCCTGGTTTTAGGACAGGCATGACTGGTTTTAATGAGGCACAGCCAATATGCTAGGAAGAGAGGGCTCTGAATATATCGTTTTGATCTTGGCCAAAGGAAGGGGCACAAGGAGGGTTAGAAACCATACTTGGAATATTTAATGGACCATTTTACTCTCTTTTCACCACATCAGTAGGAAGAGAAAGAGCAGCGCCCACTGTCTCAAGGCTGCTCATACTCCACCTTCTTCAAGAGCACCACTACTCTGGGACGTTGGACATCACTGGTTACCAGCCAAGTTTTCTAACAGCACCTTTTTTTTCAACATACAAGGTACAGCTGCAATCTTTGCTGAGCAGGATCCTGTTCTCCAGTGTTTTGCTAGACTAGAGGCGAGTTCAAACTCAGAAGGGACTGGAGCAGTTTAACTCTTTTACAGACAATTTCCTGTTTATACTGTAGTGAAAACATATTTTATCAGGTTTCTTAAAGAGAGGTCAGCTTAAGTCCTTGTGAGCAGTCAGAGTTCCTCCTGTCCACAACCAGCCATTCTGAATCTGGCCATAAGAGGGAGATAAACTATTACTTCATTTCTCAGTCTTGGTGCCTTCTTACAAAACCTGAGCAGACACAGGACTCCAAATCCTTTGCTGACTTCAGAGTGAATCAACTCTGCAAGGTGTGGAGGCAGCTCTCACAAAGCATTTCCATGAACTCTGACTGTACTTGTCTAAAGCAAATCACACAACAGGTATTCTAACTTCTCAAGTGGTTTAACAGTCAGAAACAAACATCAGCTGGGATTAGGGAGAGCCTGGGGAGAAAAGTGAACAGCCCAAGTGATCATGGACGAGAACACAGATTTAGGATGTGAAACTGTAAATTCTGACCTGCCCCAATCACTAATTCACTGATCTGGTCCAGCATGAACAAGGTTGAGGCTAAAACACTAGTAGCAGTGCCTGAGGGTGCAGATGGCAGTGCCACGAGATGGTATCAGAATCGTTAGCTTCAGCTCTTGCATTTTTGTGATTCAAGTGCTGAGCCCACATCAGTGCCAAGTCAGCCTTGGAAACATGACTGGGCAGTAACCAGCCCAGCAGTAACTGCCCTTGTCTAGACACCGTCAGAAGGAACGGCAGAGAGAAATGCGCTACCTCAGCCATCAGACTGGGAGCTGCCTCCACCAGAAATTCCCTCCAGCACTGGGACAAGCCCAGGGAAAGGCACCACAGCAAAACGCAACAAGTCAACCCACCCTTACAGGCTAAAGGAGCGTGAGGACCTCACATTTCACTGACTGTATTGTGCTGACTCTCATCCGAGGAAATCAGTGCCTTGTGCACTGATACAGAAACCCGTTCACTTAGAAAAGAAAATCCCCAGACCAGGTCTTGGCCCTACAAAGAATTCATATAAGGACAGATGGCTACAGTCTACTTTGCAGAGTTGGGACCTTTGGGAAGTCCAAACAACTTCATGCAGTAAATACATCCATTATGGAAGGGATTTGTAACAGAAGTAGAAAGCCATGACATCTGTGAGTTTCATACTCCATTGCAGCTCTGCAAAAGGGAGATAAAACAATCCTGCTTCAGAGAACATTCATAAAATTTCACATTTTCAACAAGGGGGCAGCACAACTGCAGCAAAAAAAGGAAACCCAGCCATAACTCTTCCTCCACAGCACTCCCTGTGAGACACCAACACATTAATCACCCCCTTCCATCTCCTCATGTAACAGCATTCACCTCCACCAGCTCCTCCTGATAAGACTTACTCCTCCAGACAGTCATCTTCAACTTCTACCATCAAAACACAACAAAGCAGGGACTGCTTCAACCAAGAGAACCAGGCTCAGAGGTCACCAACAGCAGCTCCTTACAGGTCTCCAATACCAGCCTGGGTTCCACACCTTCCATTCACTGGCTTGTCCAGCTAGCAAAAACCATGCGACAAATACAAGACTTTGCAAAAAGCACCTTACCAGCATAGAAAAACCAAATAAAGTCCAATTTAACCCTGCCTTGCTCTGGAGGGCCATCTGCTCCACTCCCCAGACTTTGGCTCCCACTGTGCTCCCCATATGTCTGCTGCAGGGATTCTTCTAAGCAACTGATCTCATCTCCACCCAGGGCACACCTGAACCATTGCACTCTCTTCCCACCCCACCCCACCCTCCTCCTAGAATAAAAGCCACACTGCTTCACCTGCAAAAAGGACAAATGGCCATCTCCAGCCCTGCCTCAATTTCTGCTTCCTTCAGGGGAGCCTGGACTTCACCATAATCTGCTGCAAAAGCCCATCTTTCCTGAAATGGCATGACAAAGTGGAACTGGCAACAGCTGGCTCCATGGTAATACCTGATGGTTCCATGTTGCCACTGGCTTGGGCATGCACAATTGGCAGGTCCCCACGGCTGATACTGCTGCCCAAAATATCCCACCCCTTTCCTCCAGATATGCCATGGAGGTACAAGGAGTGGGGGTGCCCCGGAGCCACCCTCAGTGATTATTATGGGAGCAGATTTCTTTTCCCTTTTTAAACAGGGTCGAGCCCAGCATTGTTTCTCTGGGGTACTGGAAGAGTACCAGCGGGGACGTTGCCCCCTCTTGAAAAGCTTTATATCAGCTTTCCCAGCCACCACCAGAGAACCACAGGGGTCCAGCAGACACCCACTCCAGTGTGCCCAGGGCTTGGGGGGAGCTGTGCTGGGGCAGCAGCATGCCTTATTCCACTGTTATTTAACTCATCTTGCACCCCTCCCCAAGCTGCCACTGCTGACATGCACGGCCAGGGGTACTGTGGCTGTCAGCTGGGATTTGGCAGCCGCAGGACTTATGTGCTGGCACTTAGGTGGTGGGTTTGCAAAGTTTCCCTTTTACAGGCTGCCCCCTGCAAAGGGCAGGGCAAACAGGTGAGAAAGAGCTTGAGGGAAAGTACATTATACAAAGCATGATGTTTTTGGGGAGGTTTGTTTTATTGGAAGAACATAAAATCACCGTTTTCCAAATCGAAACCAAACTCCATCCCCAAGATGCTGCTATTTTGTCATTTGGCGCCGTCATCACTGCAGGGCTGAAACAGAGTTGGTTGCCTCAGGGCACAGCTATCCCAAAAGCTGCAGTGCTTTTTAGGTGAGAAGTAAAACATTTATCTGGGTAGGAGACTTGCTGACTCTCAAATCAAATTTTCTCACAAACCATGTGTTTTGGCAAGCCAGTCTCCTCTGCAGAAGAAAGTGGAGGCTTGGTGGGTAAAGCTCACCCTGGTCCCTTTGATCAAGCCAGTTTTTAATAGGTTTTGTTTCAATGCAGGTTTTACTGTCAGTGTTTCATGGGACCACTGGGAATGGCATGCAGACCCTGGGGAGGATTACACATCCCTGCCTAACCCTCACTGCCCTGCAGAGCTGCCTGGAGTAAGCTGTAGTGGGAATTTGTGCATGAAAACTGAGGGAGGAAGTGAATGGGGTTCTGCCATGTGGTGGAAGAACCACCTCCATGCCATGATATCCTTAGGGGCAAGGACTGTCAGGTCTGCACCACTACAGAGTGCACATGGAAGCCTATAGGAAGGCCCTGAAAGCACCTGTATAAAGAGGCAACTGATTTCTTGGCCAATACTGCAGACGCAAGAAATTCGGGGAAGCATGTATTTGGGTATGGTTTCAATTATTAGGTCCCTCTGCAGAGTGTCAGTCCCCAGTGAGCAGCCATTTGAGACAAGTTCTCACTTATCCCGAAGTCAGGGAAATCTTCCAAACTCATAATAAAGAAACGTGGCCATGTAGCATTTCCTGAGCTGGATTATTCCAACTCTAAGGAAAAAAACCTGGGTTTTGCTTTGATTATCAGCCGTCTCACTATTAGAAGCATTTGTGAGATGATTAGCTGCCTTAATCATTAGTCTTAACCAGGACAGATAAAAACCTGCCAGTCTGTCCCTCAAGCTCAGCTCCTTCTGTTATGCCTAGAAGAAAAACCTGTTCCAGCCAGGAGAACAGCTTTACTCTGGAGACTTGAGGATCTCAAAAGAGCAGCTCTGAGAAGCAGTAGGACAGATGACAGAGCTGCCTTTATGGCTCTGAATCTAGCTGTGATGAATAATTTGTATTTTTTGCAGATGTAATATGTATGTCATTCCTTACCTCTGTGAGAGCTTTCAACTTGACTGCAGAGAGTGAAATCAAAAGCATACTAATGAAACTGGGCTGAAGTGAAGGCAGAGCTCAGATACCAGCCTGCAGGGCACCAAGTCACTGGGAGTTACTGGAAAGTGATCAATGGAGAATACTCCCAGCCAAACCAGCAGTTCAGACTTCTGCAAGCGTTAACCCAGAGCAGTTGCAATGTGAAAGCCCATCCAAGAGAAATAAAGGCATGGAAACAATGTTCTTGGGGATGGGAAAAGGGTTCCAAAAGAAACACGTTTACAAGATACTAGCTCATAATAGTAATTAAATCACTCTCACTGAAAAGCAGCTAAGTGATACATAGCAAGGAATTGCTCAAAATCCCAGGACTTTAATCAGAAATAACTGGAGAGGCTTTTACCAGTTTCAATGGAGGGAATTGAGCCTGAATAGGAACAGAGACCCCCTAAACAAGGTTCTTGAGAAAAAAGGCTGAGGAATATGGGGAGGAGGAGACTGAAAATGAGACGATTGAAATTGCTTGTGCTGCAGCAGCACTTTGCCTGTGACCAGCCTGTTCACATCCTTCACTTTCCACCAGCATTTGTCTCACTCTGCAAAATAACACGTATTAATACTGCTGACACCGTATCATCCTGAAGATCTGACTTTTATTTCTACAAAAATCAGAGGCAAGCTGAGTGGCAATGAAGTCTCAGAAGGTCTCAAAAGTTCTAGAAATTGAGTGTCTTATTAGCTGAACTAGCAATTCTGCAGTAAAAATAGCACTGAGTTTTTCTGTTCAATCTTACTTTTCCACATTACTTTGAGCTTTTAAGATGTTAAAGAGTTCAGCCTGCAATGCGCTTCGGGCTGCAGGCAGGGAATAAGTTTGTAAAACATTATGTGCCAGTTCTGCAGAATATGGGAGTCCTTCCCACCAGCCACACTCTCTTATTTCTAGCAGAAGATGGTAACAAGCATAATAGAAGAAAATCTAACTAATGGGACTTTAAACAATCAGAAAGCAAATTATGACAGCAATTATGACAGCTCAGTACTCGCAACACCTTCACCTTTCCCAGGTGTCAGAGTATAAGCTATTTTTACTGAAAAAAGGATGATAGAAATGGGGCTTATTTGGACATTTGCAGGAGAAATTGATTTACAGTGATCTGAGCTTTGAAAATGGGGTTTGAAGGCAACATTAGGCTTTGTTTTACTGGAAAAGGAGACCACATTCTTGGTGCAAGATCAGTGTCTTCGCTGGAATGCCTGTAGGTCATATTCAAGTACATGCAACATTGACTTTTTTCACTCTTTGGACCTAGCCATTTAATAGGCTTTAATTTTGGACTTTGACATTGGACAAGATGAGAGTGGCACTTCCTCCTTTGAGCACATCAGGGCTCCCATTTTTTTTCAAGCTTTTTTTCCTTGTTCTGTACAGAGCAGAGCAAACTATTCCCCAAAGCACAACATTGCTTCCCTGCTTCCCTTCCATCCCAGCAGAGCCACAATTTCATCTGCCACCACTCTCCTTCCATTGGCAGTTGGTGACCATCAGTGCTAACCTAAGTCCAGACAGGTTTATTCATCCATCATTCCTGCTCAAGCCCTGTGCTCAGCCAGGGCTGAAACCTGTGCTCTCCCTGAGTGTCTGCTGAGCTTACTGAGTCTGTTAGGGCAGGAGCACATCAGCTCCATGTGGCAGAGGCACTTGATCCATTGTAATATTGAGTTTCATCACGCAGCCTTCAGTTATGTGACCTGGAATATTTGACCTGATGTCAGAGGGGGCCTTGGACTACTGAGATATTTCCCCGGGGCACCCTGCCCTCTTTCTACCAATGGAATATGATCCAGCAACAGGAAAGAGCGAGAATTTTCAGCTGTCCCTGTGAAACAGTCTGTGCTACATGTGCCTAATGTAAGGTGCCCCTTATCCACTCGCTCTCTCCCCTTTTCTTCCCTAAGTACTAATCCTGCACTAATTTCTACTAATAGCCACGTAAGACACTGTGATAAATGTAGTTCTTGCAAGCACAATGTACTTTTCCTTTTTCATAGCATCTTTTACAGCCAACACCCCACATGGGCTCCAGACTTGCAAGGTGCCAAGCAGCTGATAACCCTGTTCACTGAAATCAAGGCTGGTTGAAGACATTTAGTATTTTGCAGAATCAGACTGCATTTGTGGAATTTGCTTCATCTTTCCCTGAAATACAGACACCACTGGGACGAGAGAAGGGCAGGCATTAGACACAAATGAATCATAACAATTTAGGAGGGAGTATGAACAAGAACTGGAATTAAGCATGGAATTAAAAGAGCGTAGATTTAAAAGGGGAAAAAATAATAATTAAAAAAAACCCAACAGGGAAAAAATAATAATTAAAAAAACACAACCCAGCAATAGCTCAATACACACAAAATATGGAATCTTCATTGTTTTATAATGTTGGTACCTCAGTTGTACATCCCATTGGAAAAGCAGGGTCTCCATCAGTAAACCATGGACAGTGCTAGCTCGCAGACCTCACTAACTAGCCCTAAGACTTGCTAATTTGAGCAACGGATGGCTGGTAACTTCTCCCAGGCCATTTACTGCCACCACCCAGTGACATCGCTTCCTAGAGCAGCAAGTTTTCCATGGAAGACTCCTGTGTAAGCACTGCTATGCCTGTTCCCCTTTCAGTGTCCTGCAAAGGACTACCTGTGAAACAGGGACATTATTCCTGAAATCAAACTCACAGCAGTTGGGAATTGATTCCCTCTGCCACTCCCCTATTATCCTTGTGTTTTCTACCTCTGCTGACTACAAAAGGCCAAGTACAGAACTCCACTGCCTTTAGGAGAGGCAACAAAATTTTTGTGTAGGAGAAAGCCTTTCAAGTTTATTTTCCTGGCATGCACTGTTTTCAAGCAGGGGGTTATTTTTAATGACCAAAGGATCTTGAAAATAAAGGTATCTGGGCATGGAGTTATTACTGCTGTTATCGGCATAGAAAAAAGGACCAGTCTTTTCAGGCTCCAGCAACTTGGAGGTGATAAACTCTCTCAGAGTTTCTGCAGATGCCAAAATAAGCCTGACTTCTGCAAGAAGCCACCCTTGAATGGGCTTTTGCCCCTAAATAGCCTACGTTTCACAATGCCTGGTTCATCTCCTCAGAGTGCACTGTGTAGGAACACAACTTGGTCAAAGCGGTTGTTACTGGACTATAGTTGTAGATGATCCCAATATTCACATGTTGCTGATGGAGAAGTGGGGTGTTTTTGCCTTTGCAATGGTGTGGATGAGAGTGTCAGATAGCAATTGTTTGATCTAGCTCATTTGTCCACATGGCACCTAGAATCTGTGCTTCATTAGACTAGAAGTGTACAAAAGTAAAACATTCTCAACGCCAGGGAGGGAGCCAGTATCTCCTCTGTTCTGATCCCAGCTCCAGCTGGGATGTCATGCTTGACTCGGGATAACACTTTTAACCTCTCTGCACCCATTACCCCAATTTATAAAGCAGGAAAAGCAGCAACAACCTGCTCGCCAAATTGGCTTTTTGAGAATTAAGGTTGAAAGAATGTTCTGAAGATTAAATCCAGCCCCACACACCCCCAAAAACATCACAGTTGCTTAAAACTGAATGGCACAATGGAGATAAGTACAGCAGCAGAGTCACTTGGAAAGTCCAGACAATGAGCACATCAATAGTGGCTGCTTCCTAAGACAGACATCCAAATAAATGCTAATGAAGTCATTTTTACAACACCCCAAACCAATGGAAGCTGCAGTACTTGAAAGCAATAACAGCCGCAAGAACAGACTGTCCGTTAAGAAACAAAATAGAACATTGAAAAGCCAAAAAAAGAAAGCTACAGTTTGTGCATTTGAGAGCTCTGAGAAACATTGTACCTTTGAGACGAGCTTTTGTTCAAGTGAAGGCTTTTTTCTTTCAGCCCTCCCTTACTTACTGCCTGCTTTATCATTCATGCTTTTCACTTGCCATGTACCCAGATGCTACAAGAATGGGCAGACTGTGGGCCCAACTGAAGTCTACTGACATCAAAAGGCTCCTGTTGACTTTAACGGACATTTAACTAACCCTCTATAAATCACTGAAAGTCAGTGATTAAACAGACAACCTCTTCTGAATAGTGGAGAGACTAACATAACGCCCCTGAAATTTAGTTCCTATATTAATTCCAACCCTGCATGCCTGGGGGCAAGCCCACATCTGTTTTTTCTCATAATCTCAATGCTGAGAGTATTTCAAAGAGAAGAAACAGTTTCTCCCCAAGCCACTGGAGAACTTCTGTAATTGTGCCCCTATTTGGGGAGTTATATCAACTTCGCTATATTTTCTGAGAGTCAAGAGCATCCCACAGCAGTGCCAACTAGCTGATCCCCAGATACGGATGTTAGACCACGTTCTGCACCAGAGAGGGTATCTGGAAGCTGATAGGTGACTTTAGGCAGTTCATTTAAGGTCCATGACACACTGTCTGGTTCACGAACCTACTTCATTAACACAAGTAACTAATTGACCAGCTGGGTCTCTGCAGTTGCTTGCAGAGCCTCATGCGCTCAAACACTTCCATGGAAACTTTTAGTGGCTCATAAAAAGCAGCACTGACGCACACCTCATCTCTGTGAGGTTGAAATGTGACTAAAGTTGTATCTTGTGGTGCACACTGAGTGCATATTTCATCATGTCATCTGCCCAAGGAGTCACTGCCCTCCTGAAGTCACCCCGCCAGCAAGCTGGGACAACCATCTTTCACTCATCTGTTAACGCCTCCCAGCCAGTCATCAGTTCCTTCTGCACAAAGCAGCACTGGGCTGACAGGTTTGATGATCTGCAGATGATGTTCGGCCTTGACTCATAAGGCAGCTATCTCCAGGAAATTTTATATCACTGAAAAGGCAAAATGCTCAGCTTGCTAATGGGACACATAACTGCTCCTGACCGCAGGCTATTCCCAAGTTATCATTTTTTTTATATATACCTGCAGCTAAAGCATTTTTAAACAAAGTAAAAGATAAGTGAATGCTGAAAAATATATAATATCTCAAAGACCTTTTTTGAAGGAAAAGAAATCCCCAAAATGGCTTCATCATAAAAGTAAGGAATAAACCTACTAACCCATGTTACAGCAGCTGGAGATTGAGCTTGGCGTACTTACCTCTCAGCATTTCCCCATTGCCTCAACACCCGCTTGAGTCCCCTGGCAACTGTAAGAACTAGCAGGAGTCCCAGTGTGCTCATGGGGTCACATCAAGTGCCAGGTCAGTCCCCACTATTTTGCAAGCTCTGCAACATATTAGAAGGCTTCCAGTCTGACTGCACTCGTCAGCACTAACTTGGCCCTTTAGATGGATGACATTAATACCTATGGCTTGCACTACTCTCTTAAACTTCTCAAACACACTTGGTTTGCAAAAAGCAAAAGGGAAAAGCCAGGCTATAGCATCAGAGCTGGACTTGGATAAATCAGTGAAGTTCCTTCCAAGGAAGAAAAGCTAAAGCCAGGTGGAGACTAGGTGAGGTCCAGGACTCACCATCCAGAGTAAGTTTTCCTTTCTGAAAGCATTTCTGCCAGCTGTTAGATTTTGCAGAATGTCCTACATACATTTTCCTGCTTTTGTTCAAGACTTAAGATTTTGGACTTGGCTTTTAAACAAATTACTAACCCAACCGTGACCTTCTATGAAATATAACACATGCACCACACTTTGCATTTGCCTATGCAAAAGACACATCCTGAAAGAAGCTCTGTACAGTAACAACTCTTATAGCTTGGTTAGGCCAGTTCCTGGCCCTGTAGCTCTTAAGACCCCAGTATACGCCTCAGACCATCTTTGGTCTTCCCTTTGTTGACACTGAGTTTCACCACTGGCAGTGGATGCTCCTGTGCCATTAGCTGGTTCCCTTCTCAGCCATGTCTCCTGATGCTCTCAAGGCCCCTTTCTGCCCTTGCTCTGTCCCGCATCATCTGAGCAACCCAAAACACTTCCCCTCTGCCAGCACAGCCATACCTCTAGATGGCTGTCTAGCACGGCATGCGGCAGCCAGAGCCAGCCTAGACATTGACAAGGATGCAACAGATTAGGCCAGTATTAGATTTCGGTCTTCCAGACATTCATATGAAGCAGTTTCTTCCTCTTTAACTACTTTCCTTTCAAATTTTTCAGCCAAGGGCTGCATCCAGACTGTGACCAAAACTCTGCTGCACATGTTGAATGCAGTGGCTTAGAAAGAAGCTGCATTCACAGCTAAGGTTCATGAACAGAGCTGCACAGCCATGTCTTCTGTGTCGTCCACAAGTGTAGCCTGCAGCTAGTTTTCTTTTGGGCAAGACTTCATGTCTGTGTCTTCATCCAGAAGGATGTAGAGTGAATTCACACTGTCATTCCTAGTCCTTTTCGTGCTTTCTAAATAGTCCTAACTACCAGAGCCATGAGTTTTCAGGTTAGGAGATAGCAAACAAAACCAGATCTAATGTTTTAGAACAAATACATGAAGAAAACTGACCTCCCAACACAAATCCTATGAATTCCCCTGTTTTCTGAAGCTGCTAAAAGAGAAGAAAACAGAAAACAGAAACCAAAACAACTTCTGAATTTCTCCGTGAAAAGTTCCTAACAAAACAAATATTTTCCAGTTGTATTCATATTTTCATTTGACAACTTTTATAAAAAGCAACATTTGAGGGACTGAAAAAAGTTCTTATAAAATTACCTTTTTTCTTGGTCTAAAAGCCATTTTTCCTATTATAAAAAAAAAAACGATAAAATATTCCTCTAGTAAGTGAGATACCACCTTTCTCAAAAAGGGACAGTAGCCTGGCAAAGGGCATGAGCAGATTTGTGTCTGAAGCAGAGCTGGTGGGCTTCAAGAAAATTGAGGCAGTGGAAGCATCCTGCCCAGTGGAGGATCCCATTGTCCCCTTGAGCTTTCAACCAGCAAGGTGACCCCGTCCAAAGGCAGTGAGACCCAGCAGGGATGTGCCACGTACAGGGACCCTGAGCTTCACTCTCCACCAGCATGAAAATCTTTCAGGTCAATCCTAACATCTTTGTCCAGGTGCAAGTAATGGCAGGAGACTCTACTCACACCAAAAGGCCAGAGCACAAGTTTGTCAGTCACTACCATTGACTTAATACCTGTTTCATCTGCCATCCTTTCTCTGCTGCAGAAAGCCACCACATCAGAAAAGACTTTTGCACAATGAGGCTGAATTCCTCTCTCAGCTGTATATAAGCAGCTTCATCACTTAAGGATTCAGGTGGGAGAACGTGGTTCAGGTGTTGTCTATGTGATAGCATCCAAACCTTTCCTGTGCTTACCCGACCAATGCTATTTGTTTTGCTGTGTAATCAAGGCAAATAATATGCAAATGTACAGCAATGAGTCCTATCCAGAGGACATTTCTAAAAGCTCAGCTATCTTTAACATCATTATGGTTAGGATTTGGGAATAGCAAATCTCCTGATGACTATCTGCAACAGCATCCTGTGCTCCACATGGATGCTGCTTCTGCTGCTCCCATCTATTCTTGGTGAGCGCCTGCAGAGCACAGCTGGCTTCACTCCTCTCCTTCCAAGGCTGCTACACTATAGTCTTCAGGAAACAGCATGCGAACAACTTCTCTTGCAACTTTTCTTGATATTTTTCACAATGGGTGAAAAGTGGGCCCAGCTTCTCTGGAAGCTCATGTAAGCTCAACCCAGTTCATGACAATACAGTCTAGTCCCGCAAGAGCATGGCAGAGCCCACATTTTAGGAGCACTACAGAGCATCAGATGAAGAATACAAGCTCTGCTTTCCTAGTGCCAAGGAAAAGTGGTCACATTGTGATTATCTGATGCTGAAAAAGAGAAATGCTTGCAAAAGTTCCTGAGCAGAGTCTTTCTATTCGAGCACAGCACCCCAGCTTTGGCATCCTGCTGTCTGGTTTGAACAAGCACAGCCAGAGTGAGTGGCAGCACAAGGTCCCATGCAATCAGCTCCAATGTTTGTGTACCTTTGGCAAATTTTAAATGGGGAGCAGCTGCTAGCAAACTAGCAGGGATGTTTTATAGCTTGCTGACAATGCCAGATTCTGCAGATATTACAGTCTGCACTCAGTGGCATCTCTGGAGTATTCTGTTTTTACAAGCATTTCCCAACGCACCACCAGGAATGCATAAGAACTGCTCACATTTACGCCATCAGGGATCAGGGGTGGTTTGTCCCCTTCCACAGTTGGCTCCCTGCACTGCAACCATCCCATTGGCATGAGCTCAGTGGGGAAGCCACCATGTCTGTCCTCACTGGGGATTTCACGACTGGTTAGAGGCACTAGCAGTGCATCTGTTATTAGACCTGGTATTCCTTCACTTGAGAAGTTAATTTGTTTTATCAAAGGGCAATTTGTTTGTTTAGAAAAGGAGATGATAATACTTATTTCCCAGCAGCAATGGGAAGCCTTATCAATTGTTACTTAAGCAACTGAAGGTTTTTTTATTTGGATGAGGATAAATAAGTGTAAAATTCTAAAGCGGATTAAGAGAGATTAAGGGGTGCCTGTTAGTCAGAAACGACTCCTGATGGGCTGGGAATTTTTCCAAGAGCCTGAACATAACTTGACTTGCAACACCACAAAATGAGTATCTTGTGCTACCATATCGCTCCATGCGCTTGGAGTCAGCAGCTCCAGCAACGGCTTAGAGATATGCTGCCCAACCTGCTGTCTGCAGGTCCACATCTGATGACAACTGCAGTGACCACAGTCAGATGTCTCTGGAAGTGAGACCTCCTTGCACCTGGCTAAAGAGTTTCACCCAGAAGCAAGTGGAGACGTGGCTCAAACCCTGCTCACTATCAGGGCTGGCACTGCCCTGAACTGTCCCTTTGTCATGGGTTCAGCAGTAGCAGTCATTTTTTCTCCTTCTTAGTAGCTGGTGCAGCACTGTGTTTTTGACTTGTGGC